>CM076582.1:1151685111-1151924840 GCA_034641835.2 Pinus albicaulis | reverse complement strand
TCAGATCTATCATCAATCCTTTACCCTTTCCATACAGATATACTTCACAGAGAAGTATTCATTCAAGTTCAGACATCTTGCTCCCACGCTTGTTATTTGTACAATGAATTTCTTCTCCTTATATAGGTTTATCTTGAGCCAAAACAATACCATGAGCCTTCAATACCACGGGCCCCTTTTTCAATACCATGAGCCAAACCAATACCATGAGCCTTCAATACCACGGGTCCCACTTTATGAGCGCTTTTTCCCATACGCGACTTGGAACGTTGTTTCCCGCGTGCATACGCGACCTCCCTTAGACAGATCCGCATATGCCTTGAGACATACTCTTTTCATCATAGATCTAGCACATGTTGAATTCCTTTCTTCATTCCCTTCTGTACACACTGCAGATACATCAGATTTACTTCATCAAGAACATATTCTATCAAGCACAACTTCATCAAGTAAGTTGCCATCTTCTTCATCAAGTTGGTTGCCATTCAATGACAACACTTAGCATCATGTTACTAACTAACATCATTTCACATCAGATTTACATCATTTACCAGGTCCATCAAGTCAAGAATAACTTCATCAGGTGTATTGCCATCAAGGACAACACATGCCAACAATCTCATGTCTTCATCTTCATTCAGTGGGTTGCCATCAAGGACAACACTCTGCATCATATTTCCAACAAAGTGCTCTCCTTCTAAACTCTTGGGTATAATCTTGCACATTTTGACCCTTAAGTTGCCTAAAATTTTTCCAATTCATGATTGCTTTCTGAATATGAGCAAGAGGATAAAATTGTTTCTTAATAGCTATAATAAACTCATTCCAAGTTAGAGTTATCTTACCATGCTTTTTAATTTCCTCGCTGGTTTTGGCTTCCCACCAAACCAAAGCTGCTCCATCCATTCTCAAAGACGCTAATTGGATTTTTGTGTCATCATCATGCAAATTCTGAATTCTTAGATAGACTTCCAGCTGTCTAATCCAGTTATCCAATTTCTCTGCATTCACATCACCATTAAACATCGGCAACTCAAACTTTACATCAAGCTTTAACAAAGGATTTTAAAGAGATGTTTTTGCTTTATGTGACTGATTAACAGAAGTTGAAGAGGATGATGTGGAGGAAGAGGATGACGATGGAGATGAAGGATCACCATTTCCTCCATTCCCTTTCTTAGACTCATCTTTGTCTTTCTTCCCTCCTGAAGAATCTCCTTCTTCTCTCTGGTTTCTAGACCCTTATCCAGCAATCCTATCATTTCTCTCCTGGTATAGGATCCTAACCATCTCAGTCAAGTCCAAGAAAGCTTTTCTAAAGATTCTTTCTTCTTCCTTGGGATCCATTTCCTCATGTACTTCTCCTTCTCTGGAAGACATGTTTGTGGCTGATTCTAAGGCTATTGAGGATGAAATGGAAGGTGGATGTAATGACACTCTAGCCCTCCTTGGTTGAGGATTAACTTGTTCTATAACCAATTGACCTTCCCCTCTTTTCAATTTCAGCCTAGTAAGCATCAAATTTTACAGAATAATACAATTTACTTGCACAAATTTCACAAACTCTTAAGCAAAACCTTGAGCTCTGATACCAACCTGATCTGAAATTGTGAGAACAAACTATTTCTCATACAGAGATTGACTGTAGGGGCATTCACCGGATCTTTCACCTTTCAAAGAAAGGATGAATCCAGAGGCTTTCTGGCCCTTCTACAGACTCTGCCTAAAGAAATAAAAAGTAATTAGAAAGATCCGATCAATGAAATTATTTGTTTTAACTGCAAAGTATTCATTGATCCAACTTTAATGTGTGAATAGGCAAGTATACATATTCTGCAAATGAAGTATAATGATTTGAAGCTGAACTAATAAGTTTTGTTCACTGTTTAAACCTGCTTGGGAAAAGATAGCTTATAAAAATTTACTGTTTAAAGGAGAAGAATATGAAAATATGTAGCAAAATTATACAATATGACAGCAAATAATTGTTTAAGCGGTTCACCCCTCTCTTGGGCTACCTCCGCTGGGTCCAAAAGCCTCTAATTAGGCTTTTTCCTCTTTGATTAAATGCTCAAAATGTGAATACAACTATATAGAAGCTTCAAATGGAAAAATACACTGCAAAAATAGATTCAGAAGGCTCAAATCAGTAGAAAATTACTAAACAAACACCTCCATTGGATAAGGTAGTCCAAAACAGCTCTTCTTCCCTTAGGTCCTAGTGGCTCCACGACCAAAAATGACGGTAAATTCTCTGTTAGAGCGCCCTGATGGCTTTGCAAACACTTCCAACAGCTCCAGAATGCTTCCAACACCCAAAATAAAATAAAAATTCGTATCAAAAGGCTTCTCCTAGCAAAGTTATGCCACATTTACTAACTGCCAGTTTGGCCTAACAAAACTCCAGTTAAATCTGGAGAAACTTCAGATAACGCCGACAAACTTGGAGTGGTTGCTATATTTGGGGAGTCCGCCATAATCACCACCAGTTGTGGGAGCTAAAGATAAGGGTCATGCGTCCGCACCGAACGCATTTCATTAATAGACTTCCGCACTTTGGGCGCTACACCACGGGACCACGTCCCACGCATTTAAATGCGCCCAACAATTTTCAACCGTTAAATAGACTTCCGCGCCAATACATTCACAAACAATGCACATGGTCCAATGGTATAAACGGTTCACTGCTATCCCGCCGACCCATGTTCGAATCTCACTGCGTCCACCATTTTTAAATGACCACGTGCCCCTTGCCACGTTTTAAACCCACGTATTGAATCACGTGCTCTTTAATAACTTTAGACTTGTGGGTTTTAACGAATATATGTTGAATGCATTTAAACATAATGTAGCCATTTTTAACATTGCCCACGTTGTTTTAAATAATTCGAATTTGTTTTAATGTATTGTATGGTTTAATAATTTAATTTTATTAAGGTTTAATTTAATTTTTTTAATAATTAATTAAAATATATAATTAATAATATAATATATGATTAATAAAAATCATATAAATATTAATAAATATATAATTTAATTAATTAATTAAACCTTAATAAAAAATAAATTTATCCCATCACAATATATTAAAAAAATTCTTTCAAAATTGAAAGTTATTGGGCAAATTCAAACTGCAATATCTCCTCCATACGGCAACGGATTTGAGTTTCGTTTGCGGCGTTGGGATCGTATTGACGAGCTATTTCCTGTCGATCTACTTTGGAGAAATTCTGAGCAACTTCATTTTTTAGCATTTTCCCAAGCTCAGATTTGAGCTCCTGATCACCTAGCCCTAGTGCTGAGCATGACCCCGCATCTGCAGAAAATGCCAAGGCCTCTTTGGCTCAGTTCAACATTTCCCGCGACGTTTCAATGCAGAAGTGAACAAAAGTTGGCAAGGAAAAAGACAAGATGCTTCCCTCAACTGATGAAGGCAGAAGCAACGACAAATACAGATGCAGAATTTTGGAGGAACTGCCTTCTCCAGCCAATGATCAGTAATCCAGAAGTTCCACAGAGGTTTTTGTTTCTAGTGCACAATGCTTCTAGGTTAATTTTGGTTTTCCTGCTTATGCATCCTCTGCTTGCAGAGTGGTCTGTCTCAACTCTTGTTTTTTTGATAAACTATATGGTTGAAAGGCCGGTTTCCCCTATGAGGGCGGCAACTCTTAACATTCAAGGACTGGGTTCCCCTCTGTGGGCAGTCCAAACTCTTGTTTTTTGTAGCAGTCAAGCCCTGCGCTCAGGCTCTCTCAGCTGAGGCAGTGGCAGTATGTATTTTTATGTTACATATTAATAGATTTAGCATTACTTAGAAGAAAAAAAAACTCTCAGATGTAGTGATACTTTGCATCAATGTGTTTGGTCCTCTTATGAAACACTAATTTCTTGGATAAAGCTATAACGGAGCTATTATCACAATAAACTATTGTGACTTTTACCTGTTCATGACACAAAATTCTTAACATTCTCCTCATCCATACTACTTGACATGTTGTTGTTGTAGCTGCCACATACTCTGCCTATGTTGTTGATAAAGCCACAATTGGTTATTTCTTGGAAGCCCATGAAATTGCTCCTGATCCCATATGGAAAACATATCCAAAGGTGATTTTCCTGTCATCTATACTTCCAGCCCAATCACTATCAGTATATCTAATCAATTCAAAATTTTCTGAAGTGGTGTATAAAATTACACACCTATTTGTTCCTTTCACATACCTCAGAATTATTTTTGCTGCTTGCCAATGTGCCTCCTTTGGCCTTTCCATGAATATGGAAATTAAACTTACAGCATGCATAATATATGGCCTAGTTGCAGTCAAATACATGAGGCTGCCAACTATGCTCTTGTACAAACTTGGATCAACATCCTTACTACTGTCTTCTTTGCTTAACTTCAATCCCATCACTATAGGAGTAATTGTTGTCTTGCAATCTTGCATGTTAAATCTCTCCAAAATTTATTTTACATATTTTGCTTGAGAAATAAAAAATTTATTTTCATTTTTCTCTAATTCTATTCATAAGAAGTATCTCACAATCCCATATCAGTCATCTCAAATTCATCCTTCGTGACTGTTTTAAAATTCTCAATGAGGTAAGCATCATTACCTGTGAATATCACATCATCAACATACAAAACAATAATGAGCATCTTACCGTCTTTCTCTTTGATGTATAATGTGGGTTCTCCTTCACATTTCTCAAACCCATTTTCCAGCATCTATCCAACTGTACTATTCTATTGGTGCTTGTTTCAACCCATACAGAGCTTTCTTTAATTTTCATACCTTGTGTTATTGACCTTATTTCTCATATCCCCAAGGTTTTTCAACATATACCTCTCCCATAAATACTCCATTTAGGAATGCTAATTTCACATCCATTTGATAAACTTTCCACTTGTGTTGTGCTCCTATGGACAACAATACTCTTATTGTTTCCATTCTTTCAACCGGTGAAATGTTTCTTCGTAATCTCTTCCTTGTTGCTGCTTGTAGCCTTTGACAACAAGTCTGGCCTTATGCTTTTCACTCTTAACTTCAGCATTTCTCTTCCTTTTTAAAACCCATTTAACTCCAATTAATTCTTTTACTTTTGGGAGATCAACTAATTCCCATGTCTTGTTTCTCTCTATGGCATTTATCTCTTCATCCATAGCATATATCCATTTCTTATCTTTTACTACTTCTTCAAAATGAATAGGATCTTCTACATGAAAATATAATGCAAATAAAGAGTTCATACCTTCATTTGCTACCTCTTGTTCATAAATTTCATTCAGACTTCTAAACATGGTTCCTCTTTCACTTGTTGAACTTGTGCTTGTAGAAGCACTCAAATTTTCTCTTTGGGATGTGCTTGGAGAAGCACTGTCATCACTTCTCAAGGCTGTTCTCATACCTACTTGTGGTGTCCCTTGTTGTCCTTGTGTTGGTGGAGGTGGTGTTGCTAATGAGGGATGTCTTTCAACCATTTCTTCCTCATCACCATCATAAGACAAACAGCTTTTCACATTCACTATTTTCTCAATGCTTCCATCCCAAGCTTCTTCCTCAATAAATTGTACATATTTGCTTATCATGAACTTCTTGGTGGATGGGTTATACAATCTGTATGCTTCGGATTATTCATTGTATCCAAAAAATATGCACTTCTCCCCCTTACTATCCAACTTTTTTCTTAGATGATCTGGAATGTGTGCATAAGCCACACAACCAAATACTCTCATGTGGGTGACATGTTGTTTCATGCCGCTCCACGCTACTTCAGGAACTCTGTTCATAACACTCTTTTTTGAGCATCTATTCAGCACATATGCTACACAATGTACAGCTTCAGCCCAATATTCATTTGGCAAATGTTTTGCCTTCAACATGCTTCTTACCATATCCATGATGGTTCTATTTTTCCTTTCAGCAACACCATTTTTTTTTGGTGTATACCTTGCTGTAAATTGTTTGTGTATCCCATTTTCTTTGCCAAAACGTAGAATTTTTTTGGAGATATATTCTCCTCCTCTATATGTTATTAATACTTTAGTATGCTGCCCACTTTGATTCTCAACAAGAGCTTTAAAGTGGCAAAACTTCTCAAACACTTCACTCTTCAAATCCAAGAAATATACCCATGTTTTTCTTGTGAAATCATCAATAAATGTCAACATTTAGTAGTTGCCTGCTAATGATGGTGTTTGCATTGGTCCACACAAATAAAAATGGACTATTTCTAAGGGTGCCTTTTCCCTTATGCTCTTTCATGATGGAAAGCTTTCTCTGTGTTGTTTTCCCAATATGTCACCTTCACATACGCTTTCTGGCTTTTCAATAAATGGTAATCCATTTACCATACCTTTTCTGTGCAAAAAATTAAGACCTACAAAGTTGAGATGTCCAAATCTCAAATGCCATAACTAGTTTTCATCATTTGCTTCTCTTTGGAATGTCTCTTGTGTCACTGCTGCCATTGCAACTCCTTTCTTCAAATCTGCTCTCATCTTGAGAGGAAACTTTTTGTTTCTTGTCATCTTCACTTGTGAAATGCATTTCTTGTTTGGTGTTTTATCCATGATGGTGCATACGTCATCTTCAAAGAAAACATTGTAGCCTTTCTGAATGAGTTGTCCAATGCTCAAAAGGTTACACTTCATATCAGGCACATAGTATACATATGATATGGATCTCCTTTCTCCTTTCTTTGTTAGAACACTTACTCTACCTTTTCCCATGACAGAGACCTTATTTTTTGTCCCCAATGTTACTTGAGACTTCAAATTTTCATTTAACATGGAAAACATAAGAATGTTTCTAGTCATATGGTTGCTACATCCTGAATCTAGAAACCATATATCTTCACTTTTCTCTTCAGCCATATTACATGCTAAAAACAAATTCTCTTGGCTAATATTTTCTTTAGTAAAATTAGCACTGGGTCTACTACCCATGTCACTCTGTTTCTTCCTACATTCATTGTCATAGTGCCCATACTTCTTATAGTAATGACATTGGACTTGGGACTTATCATACCTTTGTCCATGTGCTTGATTATGTCCACCTTTTTGGTTGCCGCCTTGGATTTTATTCTGACTTTGATTGCTGCCCCTTCCACTAGTATTTGCAGGGCTATTTCTTCCTCTGTTTTAGCTTCTGCCTCTTCCTTTTCCTATGTAGTTTGATCTGCCTTGACCTCTTTCTCTTCTAAAGGAAATTTGGGTCTTGAAGACATGCTCCAAATATGATTTTGTTGTTCTGCTCAATCTTTTTTCATGTGTCATCAATGATGCATGAAGCTCATCAATAGTACAACACAAAATTCTTTATCTCTTCAATGGTTGCTACTGTCACATCAAATCTTGAGGGTAAGCTCCTCAATACTTTATCCACTATTCTTCTTTATTCTATTGTCTCTCTATAATATCTCATTTGGGTAACCAATCCAATAAATAGTGTGAAGAATGAGTCTATTATATTAGACTCTTTCATGTAAATGACTTCAAAATCTCTTCTCATTATGTGAAGCTTTGCTGTCTTTACCTTCTCCATTCCTTGATAGGTTGTCTGGAGGGTATCCCATGCATCCTTGGACCTCTTGGCTGCTGCAATCCTTGAAAATATACTTTCATGCACTGCCTGATAGAGATAGAAGAGGGCTTTTGAGTCATTCTTCATATTACACTTCAGCAAGTATTTCTCTACCCGTGTTAAGGCATTAAATGCTTGTTCATCTGCTGGTTCTTCTAAACCATATTCAACTAGCTCCCATAAATCTTGAGAGGAAAACAGGGCTCTCATTGTGATTGCCCAATAGTGATTGTTATTCCCATTGAACTGTGGGAGTTGAGTATTTCTCATACTCATGCTTGTGCTGGCTCCTTCCATAGCTAGCTTACTAAACTGTGCTTAAAAAACTTGACTGTGTTTTTAAATAAACTCTCACTGCTGAGAGATACACTATGTCTCTAAAAGACTTCTCTTGACTGTAATCTTCAAGCAAACACAAAAATTTGTTTTTTGAATCCCTTGTTTTTCTGAGCCTTCACACTGCTGGAGAAAACTTCAACAAACTTCTTCTTCCTCCTTCAGCTTCTTTGGAAAATGCAAAGAGCCTGGACTACCTCTGATACCATGTTGGAATTTCTAGTTATTCCGGAACAACAGAGAGAAAATAAATTTCTCTTCTAACACAGAGATTTAACACAAATAATATGGACATAGATGTGAAGAAAAAACACTATTTCATTAGACTAATGCTCTATTGCAAAATTAGACTTTCCTTCAGAACCACTGTGTTCTAGATTTACCAAAAAAAAATTATCTGGTTGCTTCACACGCAGCGCTTCAAGAAACTCTGCTTCACTGTCTCTTTGTTTCTATTTTGCCTTTTTTTGGGGCATATTACACAGTCAATACAATACATAGCATATGATATACTGTTGTTTATATATATTATAAACATATTATGTTTATAATATATATATATATATATATATATATATATATATATATATATATATATATAACTAGCAATTTCACCAGATGTTGCAAAGGAAACGCCATAAGGCAGTAGTGTAGGAAATAGTAACATTAAATTGTTACTCTTCCATGAGGACATTGAAAGTGTCAGCAAATGTTGTCAAATGGTGTAAGTAGAATTTTGTGTCAATTTTTACTCTTGCATGATGACATTGAAAGTGTCAACAAATGTTGTCAAAGAGTGTAAGTAGAATTTCGTGTCTTAGTTAAAGAGGGAGCTCTCAGGAATTGCATCATTGGCATGACAGGAATATCCATAGTATCAAGTTATATCTTTTTCTTTATTTGGTGTATTTTACAAATAATGCACTGTAGAGATAGCAAATATCTCTATCCTTCGAAATTATTGACTAAAAACATTGATTTTGTCTTTTGGTTAAACATCAGTATGTATTTTCACTAGAAACACTTTTGTTTGAAGTATTTTCTACTTGAATGGTTGGAATTTATCAACTATTCCATACCCTATTTGTATATGCCAACTTTATTCGAGATTCGAGATTTCTTACAATGTATCTGGGTAAGATTTTAGCTTTGGACAAAAATATATATATTTTTATCAACATCAAAATTCAATTATGTCAACCTACTCTTCTTCCATTTTTGAAGTGGTTCTAAGGATTTTTTTCCTTCTCATAGTTCAAGCTTGATCTCTACAACCTCAATGTAGTTTTGGACAAAAAATATATATTTTTATCAACATCAAAATTCAATTATGTCAACCTATTCTTCTTCCATTTTGGAAGTGGTTCTCAGGATTTTTTTCCTTCTCGACAACCTCAATGTGCTCGAATCCAATAGTCCTTTGAGTGATTATCCAACCATATTTATCATTGGCTACTTCGTACACATTCACAATTCAAAGGACTATACATTTTATTAGCATTGCAAGCCATTGAACATAATGCAATTTGAGCAAGTGTTGACACCAAAAGAAACTATGCTCTCAAACAGAGTGAACCTACATGATCAATAAAATGTTATGTGACTAAATATTGGTAAAAATTATTATGAGGAATCGTTGAATTTATAATAATAGTTTTGTTATGTTAAGGAAAATATTTAGTGAGGAGATGATTTCTAGGAGCTTAAAAATAAACAAAGCTTCTACTCAAATATAATGTATTATTTTCAGGTTCCATGCACTGAAGTCAAGTACAACATTTGACAGGAAGAGTATGAAGAAAGAGGTAGGTTAGGCAGTTTGAATTGGAGCTACAAGTTCCATTAGGCGTATATTAGGTAGTAACTACTTCAAAAAAAAAGTGTCCAATTTGCAAAAATTATGTTCATATTTAAAAGCATTGTGTCATCTCATTGCTTGAAGTCACTAACATTAGTCTTGGCTATTTTGTAAAAAATTGCCCAAAGGCCTCCTGCCCAATGTTGTGAAGAGCTTTATTGTGGAGGAACAAGGGAACATTGAAGTTCATTTGGATAATCCTTTTTATGCCAAGTCTGAAAATAAGGTCCACAATGACAAAATTGTAAAGGGTTGGCTACTTCTTATTCATTACAATAAAAAGGGCTATTTATGTTATTAGCATTACAAGCCATTGAAAATAATGAAATTTTAGCAAGTGTTGACACGAGAAGAAACTATGCTCTCAAAAAGAGTGAACCTACATGATCAATATAATGTTATGTGACTAAATATTGGCAACATTTCATATGAGGAATCATTAAATATAGAATAATAGGCTCATTATGTTAAGGAAAATATTTAGGTGAGGAGATGATTTTCGGGTGCTTAAAAATAAACAGAGCTTCTACTAAAATACAAAGTATTCTTTTTATGTTCCATGCATTGACTTCAGATACAACATTTGATAAGAAGAGTATGAAGAAATAGGTAGGCTATTCAAGATTTCTTATAATGTATCTAGGTCAGATTTTAGTTTTGGACAAAAATATATTTTTTTTTTATCAACATCAAAATTCAATTATGTAAACCTACTCTTCTTCCATTGTGGAAGTGGTTCTAAATATTTTTTCCTTCTCCTAGTCTGAGCTTGATCTCTACAACCTTAATGTGCTCGAATCCAATAATTCTTTGAGTGAGTATCCAACCATATTTATCGTTGGATACTTATTACACATTTATAATTCAAAGGACCATACATTTTATTAGCATTGCAAGCCATTGAGCATAATGAAATTTGAGCAAGTGCTGACACCAAAAGAAACTATGCTCTCAAACAGAGTGAACCTACATGATCAATACAGTGTTATGTGACTAAATATTGGTGAAATTTCTTGTGAGGAATAATAGAATCTAGAATATTAGGCTCATTATGTTAAGGAAAAGATTCAGTGAGGAGATGATTTCCAGGTGCCTAAAAATAAACAGAGCTTCTACTCAAATATAATGTATTTTTTTCAAGTTCCATGCATTGAAGTCAAGTACAACATTTTCATTGAGGTCAAGTACAACATTTTATAGGAAGAGTATGAAGAAAGAGGTAGGTTAGGCAGTTTGAATTGGGTGCTTAAAAGTAAAGAGAGTTTCTACTTATGCATTGACTTTAGATATAACATTTGAAAGGAAGAGTATGAAGAAATAGGTAGGTTGGGCAATTTGAAGTGGAGTTACAAGTGCCATGAGGCCTAAGAAAGAGGTAGGTTAGGCAGTTTTAATTGGGTGCTTAAAAATAAAGAAAGCTTCTACTTATGCATTGACTTTAGATACAACATTTGGCAGGAAGTTTGGAAATCAAGTCCATCATGAGAAAATTGTAAAGGGTAGTCTCAGATATGGTCATATTGGTGGGCTTTCAAGCATTGTTGCATAGGAGATTTTTCTATGATTTCCAATTAAGGGTATCCATGTCGGCATTCTCAATAGTAGATTCATCTATTTTGATGTTGGAAAGATATCACTATCTCTGTTTGAGAATCCTCCCCACTGTAAACAAAAGTCACACACAAGTTGCGCCTGCACTGATGGGAGGGAAGATCACCTCAAAGATGTTATCCAAGACGATATTAGGCCAATTCTAGCATGAGAGTGACAATCATGCAAGGAAAGCCATTTGGTAGTGTAAGAACTATGTTGGTTTTTTGGATAGCTCTTTGAAGAAGAACAACAAAGTTTTAGGTTAAAGAAAAAAAAAACTCAAATGTTGAGTGTTTTGGATGATCAAATTCTACTTCAATCTAAGATTTTATTTTATAGATATTTTTCTATACATTGAGTGGGCCTAATGGTTAAGAGCGTGTGTTTCATCTCAAGAGGTGACCTAATCGGGTAGAGTATGTATGCGTTCATAGAATTAGAAGTCAAATTGTTGAAAGGAGGTGGGTCCCTTGTCCCACAAACAAAGGGGTGTCATACACCCTTGTCCCACAAAAAAGGGGTCTTCAAAGTAAAGGAATTAAATCACATCTAATATGAAAGAGTAGTAAATACAAAACATGTTGGATTAAATATAAGATTATTTTATGAAGTAAGTTTTATGTAGAAAATTATTGAATAATTATTGTATTATTTTATAAAATAATTTTTACTTAAATATATACAAAATGATGGAAGATAGAATATGATATAATAATACTCATTATATTTTATTAATTTTTCTAACATTTTATATTACATTTTATATAGTAATATAAATGCTATATTACTATTATTTTGTAGATTTAGTTTTTCCTCAAAACAAAAAAAGAAACAATTTAATATGAATATTAAAATTTAGCATTTTAAAATTCCAATCAAAACTTTATACCTATTTCATAAATTAACTAAAATCAAAATTTAAAATAAAAATAATTACAATATATAGCTAATAAAAATTAAAATATAATAAAATTTAGAAAATTTAAAATGATTTATAAAATTATGCTCAAGCTAAACAATATTTATACAAAGCACTTATATACGCTAAACAATATTTATACAAAACACTTATATACGGTAATAATGCCTCTCTTACCTATAAAACAATGTTTTTTTTTTTACACATATAAAAACTTTAAGAAAAACAATATTAGTTGAATTTTCAAAATGGGCAAAAATTATTCCATATGCTATTGACTTCATAAGTTCTCACTCTTTAATTTTTGTTACACATATAAATCTTTTAATAACGGCAAAGTTCGTTGAATTGTCAAGATGGACAAAAGTTATTCCATAATAAAATTTAGAAAATTTAAAATGATTTATAAAGTTCTGCTCAAGCTAAACAATATTTATACAAAGCACTTATATACGGTAATAATGCTTCTCTTACCTATAAAAACAACATTTTTTTTTAAACATATAAAAATTTTAAGAAAAACAATATTAGTTGAATTTTCAAAAGAACAAAAATTATTCCATACACTATTGACTTCGTAAGTTTTGAGTTATATTAACCAAGATCAATGCCTTAATACCCGTTGATCATTAATTAACACCATTCATTTTTTCCGAATTAACCTTTTGGATAGACATGTGTTGAATTTTCTGGCTAATGAAACATTTAAAAGGTCGATTAAGGGGAAACGATGATGAGACAAGTATCGCGCTTGAAACGAAACATATGTACGAGAAGGGTCAAAATATAAAGAAAAAAGGGTAACGGTAATGCAAAAAGCGCAAAGGTATGGTACAAAGAATATAAAGCGAAATAATTAAAAGGCTTGCCGCAACCATAATATGCAAGTGAGGGAACTCCCCATATGGGATTTCCGCGGGGGTCAAGAAGCGGGAGAGGGAAGAGGTCCATACCCCCGCGGAATTACAGTGACGTGCCACGGGGTGGACCCAAGGTAAAGGCAACATGGAAGAGAAAAGCATGGAGTTATAGTGACGTGGCAGAACGGAATGTGGGCCCTAGAGACTGGTATGTTGTGTGTTTAACTCGTCTCGCGAATAATGTGTTTCAAGAATTGTATGGTTTATGTGGCAGAGAGGTAAGGTAAGTTTTCTAGGCGAACTGGTACTGAAGCCCGTACCAGTATTAAACCCGACACGCGGTGTTCACCTGCTCCCAGTTGACACCCAATCCCTATGCGCCGTGTGCTCCACTGTCAGTGTCCTTACGACACTTCCCCCCGTTTATTCCACATCTCCGCCTTTTTACCTTAGAACGCTCAGTCATAGATAACAGTCTTCCCGTATTTTACTGCAGTAAAATTCGCAGGTTTTCCAGCTACGGTATAAACTAAGTGGGAGCTAGTGCCAAAGTCTACCCAGTCACCATCAACACCCCCGCGTCGTTTTCTAAGCAGATTTCCCTACTGCACAGGTATTCTGTCCCTCATATTCCCTCTACTTTCCTTTCGTTTTTAAAAAGTTTTTACATGTCCGTCATGGGAAGGGGCACACCCAAGAAAACTGAACCAGAGACTCCTCAGGTCCGAGAAACCAGAAACCCTCCCGGGTTCGAGCCTTTTATTGACCTGCAAGCCGGAATCTGTGATCCCTAATACCTTTTTCCCATCAGCAGTATAAAACCCGAGCTTTTTAGGCGCCATGTCGAGAATAGAGATCAATATCGGGTAGTTGTATCAAGTTTATACCATCAGATTACTCCCCCAGTTTACCCTGTGGTCGATTTTATTCGCTGGCTTAGGGAGGCCTACGATGAGCGCTGAGGCACATTTACCTCTGCACAGGGGAATAATATTCTTTCTCTTTCCCCTGAAATTATTAGGAAAGCCCTCCGGTTTCCCACCAGCGCCACCTATACTAGTTTCAATGAAGTGGCTTTAACCTCCCAATTCACCAAATTGCCATGGGAACATCAAAATGCCTTCATTTCTTCTATAACCAGCAATCAGGCTACGTCTCTTCCTGCTGCAGAACCTTTTCCATTGAATCTATTCAAAGAGGAAGTGCAGCCCATCCTTGCCCTCATCACTGGTCTTTTAGGTGTAGGCGGTTTGGGGGAAATTTTCAGGGTATGTGTTTATTTCTTGTGGTTAATGTCTCAAAAGGGGGTAGTTATGGATATCCCTGGATTTCTTGCTACTAATATTCAGACCCAGTTCCAAGAGCTTTCAGAAACGGGTCACTTCCGTTTTTGTTCGATGGTCTTCTACCTTTTCTTATATCAGCATGCTGACAAGTTCGAGGGTCTGGGCTTAGATAGGGTATACGATGTCAATTCTCAACCCCGACCTGTTTTCAACTGGAACTATTCAGTATGCCAAATACCTAAGGGGGTGGGTTATTATAGGTTCCTAAATGAGTTCATGCCCATCGTCTATACTATCATCCACGATTCACCCTCACCTAGGGTCTTTGCTGAAATGAAGAGCTGGCTGCAAGCTAGTAAAACCCAGAGCACCGGGGATTGGTACCTATTCGACAATTACACTGAAATTAGGGTTTATGGAGCCGAGGTACCCCCTTACCAGCTGCCTGTGTTTCCTGCTCGACGATTTTATGCTCTAGAGTATATTCGACAGACCCTCAAGGCTGACCAACTCTACTTTGTCTCTGCAAAGAAGGGTTTCATCCTGAGACTCCCTGTCACTATCGGCCCGTTTGTTGTGAATTCAAGACACGCCCTTCCCATTGTTGAGAAGTTGTTGCAAGGCATGGACCTAAGACAAGGGAAGACTTGGCCCTATGATCCTCGGGAGATTATCTCAAACATAAGAAAGAGGAACAATTCCACTCCTTATGTACATGAATCGAGACCGTTCATGGAGTGGAGGGCTAACTTTGAAACTTGGCCTTTGATTTCACAGATGGAGACAGATTCATCTGCCACAGGGGAAGGAGAAGACGTCAATAAAGGCCAAGAAGAAGAAGAAGTGGGTCCCTCAGGAGCAGGTTCTCCCCTTCGCAAAAAGCAGAAAACAGTCTCAAGCGAGGCAGAGGTTACAGGGGAAGAACAACTGCTTGAACCGTTTACACCATATGGCCAGCCTGAAAGTATCAAGGCAGGGATCAAAGTAATGAGAGACAGTGTCACCTCCTCCAACTTCTCTGAAGTCTCACAGGCCATCGAAGATTATACCTCACAAGTTGCAGTTGAAAGGACCCAGAGAAATAGAACGATCAGGGATAAGTACAAAGCTGAGTTGGAAGGGTATGTCGAGAAATATCACACCAGGGTTTCAGCTTCCATGAATGTGGACACAGAGCACCTGGTATTGTCTATGGCCGAGGCCATCTTGGACCCTGATGTAGGTACCACCAGTTACAGGGTGCTAGAATCTGCGATTGATATGTCCAAAGTACCAGCACCCGACAAATGAAATCTGTTTCAGGTGGTGGGCGATATGTTGAAGGACGAGGTAATGAGGGTCACTATTGCACTAAGAAAACTGGAGAAAAAGCATGAACAGGTGAGGGAAACCCTAAAAAACGAACAGGCAAACTCTCGCGCCAAGGCGAATCAAATACGAGGCCTCATGGAGTCGATCAAAGGAAAAGAAACTGGAGACATCAACCCTCAGCGCTACGTGATAGATCAATTACAGAGGGAGGTTGCGTCATTAAAAAGTAAGGTCAGCATACCGGCCTCCCACCATGTTCAGACGGCCGAATTGGTGCAAGTAGAGAAAGAAAAAACGGAATTGGCTGACACATTGACAAAGGAGAAGGAGGAAAAAGAAAAAATGGCAGAAACAATTGCCACTCTTCAGAGTAGCTTGACGGAGCTGCCGAACACCTGGGACACGCACAGTTGTGTGCCCACTGCAACCCCACCAGACACAAGTTCGTTGTCAGAGCATCTGAACGCAGCGAAAGCTGAAAATGATATATTAGAAAAACATGCATCCACCGCGAGGCAAAGGATCACTAATTTGGAAAACTCTCTAGCTGAGAATACCAGAAAAATAGAGACACTGCAGAAAGAGATTGAACAAGAGAAGAAGGCAAGAGCCGACCAGCAGAAGACCATCATTGATCTCAACACCCGTCTGAAAGGTAACATCACCCTCAGAGAAGGAAGAAAGATTATTTGGTCAGAGATCATTTCAACAGTAACAGAGCAGTGGGAGTTCCTGAAAGTCATCGAGGAAATAAAATCTTCTTTACTCTATCTCAGGAGGAATTTTCAGGAAGGGGATCTCGACTTGTCCAACAGAGCCCAGCACGCTAGGGAATATGTTTCTTTCTTGAAAGGGCTAAGAGCTAGTGAGGCGGAGCAGCATGGCATAGCAAGCCAGTTTAAGGAAGTCGTCGAATGCCAAAAGATTATTGACAAGGATTCGACCCGCGTTATAGCTTCGAGGGCCCTACAACAGTTGGCAGCTAGCGTGGACTGATTTGATGCTGTTTGGGCCGAGATCACCACGGCAGGACTTCCATCATGCTGGAACCCTACCACCCCTTCCATACTACGATCATTACCACAATATGAAGCACGACTCTAGGAAGAAAGGGACCGGACGAACACCTTGTCAGATAAAACCGCTCGGTTAAAAGCAGAAACAATTGTCTCAACGTTCCGCCCAGAGTTCGTCCTCCTTCATATAATAAAACATAAGATCCCTACCGAGGCAAGCCTAAATGATGTCACTTAGGCCTTTATCAAGGTGGAAGGATTTGCTGCTATGCCTGAACCTTCAGCGGGCAGTCAGCAGAGGTGCACCCAATTTTCCAGCCAAATCGCCAGCTCGTCCGCAAATGTTCCACCACTTGTGTCAGCAACCACCTCGACCCCGTCTCTCCAATGAAACACTGTTAATTCATGATCTGGTCCTAGAGGCCTTTTTACTTTTACTTTAGTTATTTATTTTCAAGTTTCAAGTGGAATTTATGTTTCACTCCAGCATTTTACTTTTCTGCTAAGACTGTTATTTAACATTTTGTTTCAGAATGGCTAATGCCTAACTGTAAATTATGAGAGGCCTTTATTCCTCATCATAAGTTTTGGTTATTTTGATAAGGACCTTTAACAAATTTTTGGCATGCGTAGAAGATATTTTTCCAAAAAATATCTTCTCGCTCATGTATGGAGGTTTCTATATAAGCTAGATCAGAGGAGGAAACCAGGTTCCAAATTTTCTTAAGAATTGATTGTAGAAGAATTTATTGTATGCATTTTGTGGAAGCTTTAATACAAATGTGAGGAGCCCGTTGGGTCTCAATGAGAAGGAGTTTTATTTTTAATAAGGATTCTGGTCTTGGTGCTTTATAGTGTGTAATTCTCTCCTATATGTTGTAGCTTAGCCGTTCATTTCATTTACATCCATTTATCTTGTATCACGTTTTGGAATGCGAGTAGCCCACTGTTTTTGATATAAATTTATCCTGGTTGATACTTATGTCATAACCTGTTTGGAACTTTAAATATGGCTCAGGCATGATATGCTGTCTCATTTTCAATTCACCTGTATTTCTGCTATACTAGTTGCTATGAGATGTTATTTACAAATGTTGTCATCATGTGTGGATTCTTAGTTTCGTAAGCCCACTACATGCTGGTATATATTTCTGGATGTTGTCTCAATAACAGTTAGTATTTTCTTTATTCTATGTATGCAGTAGATATTTTATTACTACCAATCTATGTGAAATGTTTAGAATCCAGCCCTCTTTACAGTGAAGCTGCCTTTGAATTGTCTGATACAATTCGTGTTAGAGTTTCACACCTTGCCCCTGCAGTATTACTTTATCGATATCAAGCTTCTGAAAGTTTTGGTCCCATTCAAGCTAATTTTCCTGTTACAAGAAATAGTATGAGAGTGTTGCTCTGCTAATTATCACTGTCATATCGTATTGCTCCTTGCTATATAAGATGTTCTAGGCACTGGTATTTCACAACTCAAGGTTGTCTCTAGGATTGACAACATCTTTTGGCACTGTTGCTGGGGAGACGAAGTTCAAAGAAATCGAAATCCCTGGGCCTCGAAAAAACCTTTATTCACTCTTCAAGTAGGTGAGCACGGAGAGTTGAGAGTTGTATATCCCTCACCTTGGCGACTCCACTTTCATTTTTCAGATTAATCTATTTGCAGTCCTGGCTCCTCGAAAGTCACACCTTAGGTCAGATACGTCTCAGCCAAAGACACCCTCTGTGTCTGACCCAAAGAGAATCCTACATAGAAGAAAATGGAGGGAGAGACAATTCATTCATACTGAGATCCCACAATTTTCTTTAGAAGAATTTCCTTCTTCCTCTTCTCAAGTAGCCCAAGTGCAAGATTCTGACTCCGTTGTAGGAGAAACCGGTTACTACTCAGATAGTCTACCTCTGGGAAATATCCAAGATAAGGACGAGGCTGAATCAATAGATACCACTCGTTACACATTCCACCCCACCTCAGAGGCTGAAGAAGTCAAGGAAGTCACTAAAGTATCTGCTATTAATATTCCGCCTTTTTTGTCATCACCCCAAGCTGCTGTCCAATACATCCCCATTGTCATTCATACCTCACTTCCACCACCTCCTCCGCTTACACATCAAACCCTTTTGTTACCTCCACCTCCTCCTCCAATGGAAAATGTTCCGGGCTTCTTGCTGAATAAATATGCCCCCCTAGAATTACCTCAAGTGCTGAACGACATGCCACAGGACTATCTAAAGATCTTGCCTCGTTTCAATGGAGAGAATGAGATCGAAGCTCAAAAACACCTTGAGGTCTTATGCTCCTTCATAGAAAATTTCAACGTGGAACATCTTGACGTAGTCCTAAGACTATTTGTGCAATCTCTGGATGGTGAAGCCAGGAAATGGTTCAAGACTCTGGGAGATCATTCTGTCACCACTTGGGATGGAATGGAGGACACTTTTCTCAGAAAATGGGGAGAAAATAAAGACCATGGACATTGTCTGACTGAGTTTAATACACTCAAGAAAAGACATAATGAAGGGGTGGCCGAGTTTATTAAGATATTTAACAAGTTATACTTGAGCCTCCCCGCAGAGATGAAGCCTCACCAGACCGCTGCCAAGGTCGTGTTTATGGCAGCGTTTGAATCAGAATTTGGCTTCTCTCTGAGAGAAAGAAAGCCAGCCACCCTGGATGATGCTCAAACAGATGAACTGGAACTTGAGGCAAACTTTGCCTCCACTGGTAAATCCAAGGGAAAATCTGAGCAGGATACTAGGAGAAGGGGAAAAGAAGAAGTATCCACCTCCAACCAAGATAGGGATTCAACTAATGACAGGATTGAGGAGATGAACAAGATGATCAAGAACCTTTCAAGTAAGCTGGTTAAACTTGAAATGGAGGCAAAGAATTCATCCTCCAAGAATTTCCAAAATGCCCCAAACAGAGGTTATAACCCTCAATACAGGAAGCCACCCTTGCAGATATTGCAAAGGGGACAAAAGGAGCAGCAAGATTAGGTACCACACCCTCTATACTTGGAAGGGAAAGTAGAGGGCCCTACAGAAGACATCAATTATGAGCAAGAGGAGGCATACCTTGCTTTCTCAAACAGTGACGAAGTTGAATGCCCCCTACATGAAAGTGACGAAGCGAAGGTGCAGGCACACACAGAAAGAAAATCTAATGAAGACACTGAAGATCCTGAGATTGATGACTACTGCAAGCAGTTCGTCGATTTCATGCAAGCTCACTTCAATAGAAGATATGACCTCAGATCTTCCAGGAAGATAACTCACACTCAGGATCAAGAGGATGACATACCCCAAGAAGAAGCACCTGCTCAGAAGGAGGCAACGTCTCAAAGGACCCCAGACAAAGGTAAGAGGCCCCTTAACCAATATTTGCAGTCTGCTGATCAAATTCCTTCATATTCACAAGTGGCCACACCCCCTAGTGTCAAGACAATGATAAAGGAAGTTAAGTCTCTTCCCCATAACAAAGGCTCCAAAGATAAAGAAACAAAAGAGGTGTCAGTAGATAGGTCCTCCTCTGCCTTCAGTTTACAAAAGGAGCTCGAGAAGGTGAAAATCCCAGTTCCCTTGACTGAACTATTAAAACAACCTGCATATCAGTCCCAGGTCACATCCTTTATGCTCCCTCCAGAAGTGATACACATTCCAGACAGTCTGAACCTTCAGGAAGAAAGGCCTATGGTTGTTTTTGGTCCGCATGTTAAAGAATTAGATGCTGCTACCCCCCCATTTTATGTGTCTTTAGTAATACATGACCTGCTGCTGCATAACTGTATGTTAGATTCGGGAGCCTCTCATAATCTTTTACGCCTCTCGGTCATGGAACAACTAGGACTACAGATCACCCACCCATACAAAGACCTTTACTCATTTGAATCCAAAAGAGTTAAGTGCCTGGGCATGATAAAGGACTTAGTGGTCAATTTGGCTCAGATCCTAGCAAAAAGTGTAGTGATGGATATAGTGGTGGCTGACATTCCAGCTCGCTTTGGCATGCTACTGTCAAGGTCTTGGGGGACCAAAATTGGTGGATCGATCAAGTTGGACCTGACCTATGCCACTATCCCTGTATTTGGTGGTCAAGAGAGGAGGTTGTACCGAGAAACCAGATTTGTCAAGACAGTTACCAAGGCAGATGACTCAGTTAATTCTCCAGTTTATAGCAGGGAGGGATATTTCCCATGTTTAATGCTAGAGGAAGATCAAGAGTATGCTCATGAACCGTCATTTTTCCAGATCAAGATAGAGCAGTCCATACAGAGTCCCGAATCAGAAATCTGGACACTTAATTTTGATGGGGCTAACTCCAAGGAAGGTAATGGGGCCGGGGTGTTATTGATTTCTCCTGCAGGCCAATGGGTCCCTTTATCTTTCAAGCTGGAGTATGAAACCACGAATAATGTGGTTGAGTATGAAGCACTTCTACTGGGGCTGCAGACAGCCAGGAGTATGAACATACGAAGTCTAAAGGTTCTGGGAGATTCATAATTGGTAGTCAGACAGGTGAGGAATCAGTGCCAAACCAAACATCCTAGGCTAAGGGCTTATAGGAATGAAGTTTGGGATCTGGTGGAGAATTTATTCTTGGCATTTAATATCCAGTTCATGCCCCAGGAGAAAAATATAATGGCAGACTCCCTTGCAGTGGCTGCTAGTACTTTTCGTCCACCTCAGAATCCTCTCTTGAGATACGAAATTGAGATACGTTATCGGCCATCAATCCCAGACAATATCAAACATTGGCAAGTGTTTGAAGATGAAGAGCAGGTGAAGAGATTCTTGGAAACAGTTGGAGAATTTTCCAACATGGAGATTGATAGTTGTGAGGAGGAGGAGACCGAAGACACTTTAGGAGATAAGTGGGAAGAAAAGGTAGCTGGCCACAAATTTCTGCAATTGAAAGGGAATGTCATTCCCCAAGGACTAGTACCCTTAGAAACATTGTTTAACAATAACGACATTCCACTACATCCGAGCAAAGTCGTGGAGGAGAATCAGGTAGAAGATCTGAATCTTGGCACTAAGGCTGACCCCAAGATCGTGAAGTTGTCCAAGAAGGTCCCGGAAGAGTATAAACAGTCTTACCAGAAGTTATTTTAGTCCTATAAATATGTGTTTGCATGGTATTATAAAGACCTAAAAACCTTTGATATCAGCATTATGTAGCATAAAATTCCACTGAAGGGAGACACAAAACCACACAAACAGAAGCTTAGACAGATAAATCCCCTGTTGCTACCCTCTATTGAGAAAGAAATTAAGAAACTGTTGAAGGCCAAAATCATTGTACCATTGAGATATTCTGAGTGGGTAGCAAATTTAGTCCCTGTACGGAAAAAGAATGGATAAATAAGGCTATGTGTTGATTTCAGGAATCTGAACAGAGCATCCTTAAAGGATAATTATCCACTACTGAAGATGGACCACATCCTGCAGAAAGTGGTAGGAGCATCTCGAATGTCGATGATGGATGGATTCTCTGGGTACAATCAGGTGGCTGTACTACCAAAATATCAAAAGAAGACTAGCTTTACCACTCTGTGGGGGACATTTATGTATGCCAGGTTGCCTTTTGGGTTGATTAACGCAGGGGCTTCCTTTCAGAGGGCCATGGACATTGCTTTTATCGGAGAGAAAGATAAGTTTGTGGTGGTATGTTTGGACGACATTACTATGTTCTCAAAAGATGATGCAGAGCACATTGAACACCTTCGCAGAACCTTCGAGAAGTGCAGAAAGTATGGCCTCTCCCTCAATCCATAGAAGTCTCTGTTTGCACTGGAAGAGGGCAAGCTCTTGGGACATATTGTAACCAAATATGGAGTAAAGATAGATCCCAAGAGAGTAGAAGTCATAAATGGAATTTCCCTTAACCAGAAATAAAAAGGAAGTTCAGGTGTTCCTGGGTCATATAAAATTTTTGAGGAGGTTCATCCCTAACTATGCTGAGATAGTTAGGCATATTACTGACATGCTAAAGAAGAACAATGAGGTTAAGTGGTCACAAGAATCACGAGAAGCTTTTGCCAGGATTAAAAATGAATTTTCTGAAGCCCCCGTGTTAGCCGGGCCGGACTATGCCAAACCTTTTATGATATTTTCCTTTGCATCACCTCATATAGTTGTAGGAGTTCTGTTGCAGAAAAATGAAGATGGGTACGAGCAGCCTATTTCCTTTTTCAGTCAGGTGCTTCGTGATGCTGAGCTGAAAAATAACATATTGGAAAAGCAGGCATATGCTCTGGTGAAATCCATCAAAGCATTTCGTATGTATGTCCTCCAGTCCCACATCATTGCATTTGTTTCCACAGCAGCTG
The DNA here is from genome assembly GCA_034641835.2 of Pinus albicaulis. NCBI lineage: Eukaryota > Viridiplantae > Streptophyta > Pinopsida > Pinales > Pinaceae > Pinus > Pinus albicaulis. The sequence continues at coordinate 1,151,901,737 of CM076582.1, read as the reverse complement.
TTAAAGATATCCTTATCTAGGGAGATAGTGAAGGAAAAAGAGGAAAATGGATAGCCAAAATACAGGAGTATGAGCTGGACATCCGCCCTACTAAACTAATCAAGGGACAAGGGTTAGCCAGAATCTTGTCTGAGTCAAATTGTTAGGCTCTGGGCATAAACCTGTCCATGGTGGCAAACGAGGCATATGAGGGGAAAGAAGAACCACAGGGAGTAGAGATAGCTTCCCAGAAGACACATATGAAGTACCTCACCAGCTAGTGGTACAAGGAGATAGTGGAATATATTCTAACACTAAGTTTCCCACCCAGCTGTGAAAAAGCTAAATACAGAACACTGAGGTTGAAGTCACAGAAGTACATGGTTGCAAACGGCCGGCTGTACTGGAGGGACCCCTCAGGCATCCTACTTCTATGCCTGACAGAGGAAGAAGTAGAGGGCATAATGGCTGAGTTTCATGAAGGAATCTGTGGGGGCCATTACAGTTGGAGGGCTACTGCTCACAAAATCCTAAAGGCTGGATTCTTCTGGCCCAAAATTTTTGGGGATGTGTTTGCTTGAGTCAGAGCTTGTGAGAAATGCCAAAGGTTTGCCGAAAGATAGAAGCTAGCACCTTTGCCCCCTTGTCTGCGGACAGAACACCCTACAAGATAAAATAACACACACATACTCAATATATTCTATATTATGAATCAGAAATTACACACATATTTATACAAGCAAAAGTCTCAAGATAGGAATTCTATATTAGACGTACAGTAGTGTGGTTGAGAGATTCTCTCAACCATACACTAAACTAGGAGAAACTATATTCTAACTAATTCCTATTATGTAGGAACAAACTCCTCAGATGGAGAATTACAACCATAGACAAGTAGGAATTAATTATTTCTAACTCCCCCCCTTAATGACTACTTGTCATGATAGTGCTTCACAAAGTCTGATTGTGGTCAAACATAACAAAGAATATGTCGACGTCCATATAAAAGAGCAACCATCCATCGGAATGTATGGGTACCAACCGCTGCAACCGCTAATCCTGTAAGATGACCTTTTCATACATGATTGTGTCAACTATTATCACTTCATATATGTACCTACAAATCCACCACCATCGGGTGAATTGCGCCAAACCTCCAAAACACACTGCCTCTCTCGGGCAGATCCGCAACTTCTCCGATCTGCTTCTCCGCAAATCGTCAAACGAAGTCGAGGCTTCCTGCGGATCTTCCAATCTGCCTCTCTCGGATAGATCCGCAACTTCTCCGATCTGCTTCTCCGCAAATCATCAAACGAAGATGAGGCTTCCCGCGGAGAGGCACCATGGCGGCCGTTCTCACTTTCTTATGGGAACATCCCCTACAAAGAATACCGGGTCATTAAGCAATTTGCATCGATGAAAGTCTTCAGTGGGATCGAACCAGAGCGTGTATCGTTCCTCGCATCCATAGGCCATGCTCCCGTTGCCATAAACGTTGGTCTGGATTCTCCATTCTTTGCCTTGAATATTGCCTAAGAATTCAAATTCCAGCTCATCATGGGTACCCTGGAACATGTCCCCATTTGAAGTATAAAACGCAGCCACATCTCCTGCAGTGTAATCATCAGGGAGCTTCATAGAAGCGCTAAATAAGCCATACATATACATGTCCTGAGATAGCAATCCTGAGCCAGTACGCTTATCGAGTGAAAGCATGACAGCCTTGCCCTCCTTTGCCACTTTGACATTTTCATCCCCAAACAAGGAAGTATACGCTTCCTCGAACTGAAGGCTGGCAAAATTTTCAGTCACGAGCTTCTCGGCCAATCTCGGCCGAGAACTCCCAGCTACAGAACCAGGTTGTGAGAAAAGCCCACAGACCCAAATGCACACCAGAGCCACAGCCAACACCATTTTCATTTCTCCAATACTTTCCACCCACACAGCCCAACAATCTTTCAAAGAAGAGCTTCAATCAGTAATGCAACAACAACATAGGATGGAACGCACACAAAATACTAATCGAACTCTTTATTTCCCTCAGCCTAGGAGGGGCCGAGGCCCAGGCCCTTACGGGCTCTGAAGCTCCGATACCAAGATAAAATAGCAAACACACACTCAATATATTCTATATTATGAATGAAGGAATTACACACATATTTATACAAGCAATAGTCTCAAGATAGGAATTCTATCTTAGACGTACAGTAGTGTGGTTGAGAGATTCTCTCAACCACACACTAAACTAGGAGAAACTATATTCTAGCTAATTCCCATTATGTGGAAACAAACTCCTTAAATGGAGAATTACAACCATAAACAAGTAGGAATTAATTATTTCTAACTCTGGCTGTTGGGAATTGACTTTATCGGCAAAATACATCCTTCGTCCAAATAGGTCAAGATAAGTGTGGATATTAATCGCCATGTGGATTATTTCACAAAGGGTGTAAGCTATACCGCGAGAACGCAACGTATACCATGGTGATGAAATCTGTTGCAGAAAACATCATGTCCGTATTTGGTCATTCCCGCCAAGATTGTGACCGATAATGCATTGTGCCTTTAAATCGCAAAGTTTTTCAACTTCTCAAGCTACCGTACAACATCGCACTAGGTCACTCTACAACAAAAATTAATGAAGACGCTGGTTTTAGCGGAAAACGCGGCCGTTCGCAGTCATCAAATAAAACGCTGGTAAGAGCACTGAAGAAAGCTATCAATGAAAATCAGAAGAATTGGGATTCCCAGCTAAAATTCGCTCTGTGGGCTAACAGGATTACCAACAAGAGAGAAACTGGGAGGTTCCCATACGAATTAGTATATGGGAGGGAAATAGTCTTCCCTATGCAGTTAGCTTTACCAGTAGCTCGATTCATGCAGGAAAGTCAGGAAGAACCCGATGATGTGGCCAGGAGAATCAACCAGCTGGTGGAGCTGGAAGAAACGTGGAATCAGGTGAGTCAGAGGCTAGTTGAATACCAGGATAAAATGAAGGATATTTTCGATCAACATGCCAAAGACAGAAAGTTACAGATAGGGGATTTAGTGCTCAGATGGGATATTCGAAGAGCTGATAAAGGAAAACACGGTAAATTCGACCCCCTCTGGTTCGGCCCCTTTAAAATTGTTGAACAAGGAGGCAACAATACTTTCAGGCTGGAAAATTTACAGGGAGATATGCTCGACGCCCCTATAAACGGTTAGTTTCTCAAGCCTTATTTCCAGTTCTGAGTCGGGCCGAGAGAGCCTGATGTATCATATTGTATATTGGTTTCTGTTTTCATCTTTGCTTGAATAATGTGTTTGTCGCGATGGATCATGAAGAGGAAAATTAAAAGGGTTAAGGAACGGGGTCCACAGAAGATAAAAAGATGGTCTGCGAAGTTCTCGACACACTCAAGAATGAACATGCCATCCCCAGGTGGAGCCAATGTTGATCATTAATTAACACCAGTCATTTTTCCGAATTAACCTTTGGATAGACATGTGTTGAATTTTATGGCTGATGGTGAAACATTTAAAAGGTCGATTAAGGGGAAAAGATGACGAGTCAAGTATCGTGCTTAAAATGAAACATATATACGAGAAGGGTCAAAATATAAAGCAAAAAGGGTAACGGTAAGGCAAAAAGTGCAAAGGTATGGTACAAAGAATATAAAGCGAAATAATTAAAAGGCTTGCCGCAACCATAATATGCAAGTGAGGGAACTCCCCATATGGGATTTCTGCGGGGGTCAAGAAGCGGGAGAGGGAAGAGGCCCATACCCCCGCGGAATTACACTGACGTGCCACGGGGTGGACCCAAGGTAAAGGCAACATGGCAGAGCAAAGCGCAGAATTACAGTGACGTGGCAGAATGGAATGCAGGCCCTAGAGACTGGTATGCTGTGTGTTTAACTCGTCTTGTGAATAATGTGTTTCAAGAATCGTATGGTTTATGCGGTAGGGAGGTAAGGTAATTTTTCTAGGCGAACTGGTACTGAAGCCCGTACTAGTATTAAACCTGGCACGCGGTGTTCACCTGCTTCCAGCTGACACCCAATCCCTATGCACCGCGTGCTCCACTGTCAATGTCCTTACAACACATCCCCCCATTCATTCCACCTCTCCGCCTTTCTACCTCAGAACGCTCAGTCATAGATAACAGTCTTCCCGTATTTTACTGCAGTAAAATTCGCAGGTTTTCCAGCTACGATATAAACTAAGTGGGAGCTAGTGCCAAAGTCTACTCAGTCACTATCAACACCCCCGTGTCATTTTTTGAGCAGATTTCCCTACTGCACAGGTATTACGTCCCTCATATTCCCTCTGCTTTCCTTTCCTTTTTAAAAGTTTTTATATGTCCGTCATGGGAAGGGGCACACCCAAGAAAACTGAACCAGAGACTCCTCAGGTCCGAGAAACCAGAAACCCTCCCAGGTTTGAGCCTTTTATTGACTTGCAAGCCAGAATTTGTGATCCCCAATACCCTTTTCCCATCAGCAGTATAAAATCAGAGCTTTTTAGGTGCCATGTCGAGAATAGAGATCGATATCGGGTAGTTGTATCAAGTTTATACCATCAGATTACTCCCCCAGTTTACCCTGTGGTCGATTATTTGCTAGCTTAGGGAGGCCTACGATGAGCGCCGAGGCATCTTTACCTCTGCATAGGGGAATAAGATTCTTTCTCTTTCCCCAGACATTATCAGGCAAGCCCTCCGGTTTCCCACCAGTGCCACCTATACCAGTTTCAATGAAGTGGCTTTAACCTCCCAGTTCACCAAATTGCCATGGGAACATCAAAACGCCTTCATTTATTCTATAGCCAGAAATCAGGCTACGTCTCTTCCTACTGTAGAACCTTTTCCATTGAATCTGTTCAAATAGGAAGTGCAGCCCATCCTTGCCCTCATCGCTGGTATTTTAGGTGTAGGCGGTTTGGGGAAAATTTCCAGGGTACGTGTTTATTTCTTGTGGTTAATGTCTCAAAAGGGGGTAGTTCTGGATATCCCTAGCTTTATTGCTGCTAATATTCAGACCCAGTTCCAAGAGCTTTCAGAAACGGGTCACTTCAATTTTTGTTCGATGGTTTTCTACCTTTTCTTATATCAGCATGCTGACAAGTTCGAGGGTTTGGGCTTAGATAGGGTATACGATGTCAATTCTCAACCCCAAACTGTTTTCGACTGGAACTATTCAGTATGCCAAATAACTAAGGGGGTGGGTTATTCTAGGTTTCTAAATGAGTTCATGCCCATCGTCTATACTATCATCCACGATTCGCCCTCACCTAGGGTCTTTCCTGAAATGAAGAGCTAGCTGCAAGCTAGTAAAACCCAGAGAACCGGGGATTGGTACCTATTCGACAATTACACTGAAATTCGGGTCTATGGAGTCGAGTTTCCCCCTTACCAGCTGCCTTTTTTTCCTGCTCGACGAGTTTATTCTCTGGAGTATATTCGACAGACCCTCAAGGCTGACCAACTCCACTTTGTCCCTGCAAAGAAGGGTTTCATCCTGAGACTCCCTATCACTATCGGCCGATTTGTTGTGAATTCAAGACACGCCCTTCCCATTGTTGAGAATTTTTTGCAAGGAATGGACCTAAGACAAGGGAAGACTTGGCCCTATGATCCTCGGAAGATTATCTCAAACAGAAGAAAGAGGAACAAGTCCACTCCTTATGTACATGAATCGAGACCGTTCATGAAGTGGAGGGCTAAATTTGAAACTTGGCCTTTGATTTTGCAGATGGAGATAGATTCATCTGCCACAGGGGAAGGAGAAGACGTTAATAGAGGCCAAGAGGAAGAAGAAGTGGGTCCCTCGGGAGCAGGTTCGCCCCTTCGCAAAAAGCAGAAAACAATCTCAAGCGAGGCAAAGGTTATAGGGGAAGAACAACTGCTTGAACCGTTTACACCATATGGCCAGCCCAACAGTAGCAAGGCAGGGATCAAAGTACTGAGAGACAGTGTCACCTCCTCTGACTTCTCTGAAGTCTCATAGGCCATCGGAGATTATACCTCACTAGTTGCAGTTGAAAGGACCCAGAGAAATAGAATGATTAGGGATAAGTACAAAGTCGAGTTGGAAGGGTATGTCGAGAAATATCACACCAGGGTTTCAGCTTCCATGAATGTGGACACATAGCACCTGGTATTGTCTATGGCCAAGGCCATATTGGACCCTAATGGAGGTACCACTAGTTACAGGGTGCTAGAATATGCAATTGACATGGCCAAAGTACCAGCACCCGAAAAATGCAATCTATTTCAAGTGGTGGGCGATATGTTGAAGGAAGAGGTAATGCGGGTCACTATTGCACTAAGAAAATTGGAGAAAAAACATGAACAGGTGAGGGAAACTCTAAAAAACGAACAGGAAAACTCCCGCACCAAGGCGAATCAAATTCGAGGCCTTATGGAGTCGATCAAAGGAAAATAAATTGGAGACACCAACCCTCAGCGCTATGTAATAAATCAATTACAGAGGGAGGTTGCGTCATTAAAAAGTAAGGTCAGCATACCGGCCTCCCACCATGTTCAGACGGCCGAATTGGCGCAAGTAGAGAAAAAAAAAGCGGAATTGGCTGACACACTGGCAAAGGAGGAGGAAAAAGAAAAAATGGCAGAAACAATCGCCACTCTTCAGAGTAGGTTGACGGAGCTGCAGAAAACCTGGGACACGCACAGCTGTGTACCCACTACAACCCCCCCAGACACGATTTCGCTGTCAGAGCAGCTGAATGCAGCGAAAGCTGCAAATGATATATTAGAAAAACAGGCATCCACTACGAGTTAGACGATAACTGATTTGGAAAACTCCCTGGCTGAGAATACCAAAAAAATAGAGACACTGCAGAAAGAGATTGAACAAGAGAAGAAGGAAAGATCTGACCAGCAGAAGACCATCAATGATCTCAACACCCACTTGAAAGGTAACATCACCCTCAGAGATGGAAGAAAGATTATTTGGTCAGAGATCATTTCATAAGTAACAGAGAAATGGGAGTTCCTGAAAGTCATCGAGGAAATAAAATCTTCTGTACTCTATCTCAGGAGGAAGTTTCAGGAAGGGGATATCGACTTGTCCAGCAGAGCCCAGCACGCCAGGGAATATGTTTCTTTCTTGAAAGGGCTGAGAGATAGTGAGGTGGAGCAGCATGGCATAACAAGCTGGTTTAAGGAAACCGTCGAATGTCAAAATATTATTAACAAGGATTCGTCCTGCGTTATAGCTTCGAAGGCCCTACAATAGTTGGAAGCCAGCGTGGACCGATTTGATGTTGTTTGGGCCGAGATCACCACGGCAGGACTTCCGTCATGCTGGGAACCTACCACCCCTTCCATACTGCGATCATTACCAGAATATGAAGCATGGCTCTAGGAAGAAAGGGACCAGACGGACGCCTTATCAGATAAAACCGCTCGGTTAAAAGCAGAAACAATTGTCTCAGCGCTCCGCCCAAAGTTCGTCCTCCTTCATCTAATAAAACATAAGATCCGTACCGAGGCGAGCCTAAATGATCTCATTGGGGCCTTTATCAAGGTGGAAGGATTTTCTTCTATGCCTGAACCTTCAGCAGACAGTCAGCAGAGGTGCACCTAATTTATCAGCTAGATCGCCAGCTCTTCCGCAAATGTTCCGCCACCTGTGTCAGCAACCACCTAGACCCTGTCTCGCCAATGAAACACTGTTAATTCATGATCCGGTCCTAGCGGCCTTTTTACTTTTACTTTAGTTAGTTATTTTCAAGTTTCAAGTGGAATTTATGTTTCACTCCAGCATTTTACTTTTCTTCCAAGATTGTTATTTAAAATTTTGTTTCAGAACGGCCAATGCCTAACTGTAAATGATGAGAGGCATTTATTCCTCATCATAAGTTTTGGTTATTTTGATAAGGACCTTTAACAAATTTTTGGCATGCGTAGAAGATATTTTTCCAAAAAATATTTTCTCTCTCATGTATGGAGGTTTCTATATAAGCTAGATCAGAAGAGGAAACTAGGTTCCAAATTTTCTTAAGAATTGACTGTAGAAGAATTTCTTGTATGCATTTTGTGGAAGCTTTAATACAAATGTGAGGAGCCCGTTGGGTCTCAATGAGAAGGAGTTTTATTTTTAATGAGGATTCTGGTCTTGGTGCTTTATAGTGTGTAATTCTCTCTTATATGTTGTAGCTTAGTCGTTCATTTCATTTACATCCATTTATCTTGTTTCACATTTTGAAATGCGAGTAGCCCACTATTTTTTATATAAATTTATCCTGGTTGATACTTATGTCATAACCTGTTTGGCACTTTAAATATGGCTCAAGCATGATATGTTGTCTCATTTTCAATTCACCCGTATTTCTGCTATACTAGCTGCTATGAGATGTTATTTACAAATGTTGTCATCATGTGTGGATTCTTAATTTCGTAAGCCCACTACATGCTGGTATATATTTCTGGATGTTGTCTCAATAACAGTTAGTATTTTCTTTATTCTACATATGCAGTAGATATTTTATGACTATCAATCTCTGTGAAGTGTTTAGAATCCATCCCTCTTTGCAGTGAAGCTGCCTTTGAATTTTCTGATACAATTCGTGTTAGAGTTTCGCATTTTGCCCCTGCAGTATTACTTTCTCTGTATCAAGCTTCTGAAAGTTTTGGTCCCATTCAAGCTAATTTTCCTGTTACAAGAAATAGCATGAGAGCATTGCTCTGTTAATTATCACTGTCATATCGTATTGATCCTTGCTATATAAGATGTCCTAGGCACTGGTCTTTCACAACTCAAGGTCAGTTTCTAGATTGACAACATGACCTTCAATTTTTTGTTACACATATTAATCTTTTAAATAACTAAGGAAGTTGGTTGAATTTTCAAGATGGAAAAAAATTATTCCATACACTATTGACCTCATAAACTCTTAAATTTCTCAATCATATAACCACACTGTCAATGCTCGATTGAACCTTCACTCGCTAATCCAAAACGAAGATGGCTTAAAAATTCTGAAATGTCACGCACTACTTTAAAAAATCACTAAAGATTTTACAATGTTTAGTCTCGAATTTTGGGACTTGGGACTTTCAAAACGTAAGAAATTCCACCCAAAACAAATGAAACCAGATAAAATATCACTATGTAAAACAACACAAGTAAGAATTATATATTTCAACAAAATCTTGATAAAGTAATCAAAAGGAATTGAAAATGAAGCCAGTGAAATTTCAGAAGTAATCTTCTCATCATTTCATTACACTTCAAGAAAAGAAAAAATCCAGTCAAATTTCAAAGGTAATATTCTCATCATTTCGTTGCACTTCGAGGAAAAAAAAACATCCTAAAAATTGGGTTGAGTTCAAAAATGTATGATACCCAAAACAAAGGAGATCTTGGTAAAGCAATCAAGAGAACGTGAAGATAAAATATGGTGAAAATTCAGAGGTAATCATCCCATCATTTATTTTCATTTAAAAAAAAACATTCCGAAAATCTGGACAAGTTCAAAAATGTCTAAGCCCCAAACGAACTTGAAGATAAAATCAAGTAAAATTTCTAAGGTAATCTTTCCATCATTTCTTTGCACTTCTTAAAAAAAATATATTCTGAAAATTTGGATGAGTTCAAAAATGTCTGAAACCCAAAAACAAAGAAGATGTTGATGATGCCATATCAAACGCAGCAGTCACAGTAACATATGAACCGTAATAACGCTGCATTCACAGTCACATATGAACGGTTTCAAGATTAATAGTCAATCACATATGAACCATAATAACCCAACAATCACAGTGACACCGTTTCCAAATTAGTTAGTTAGTTATCAATGGCTCACAAATTGACATGGTGAAAATTTGGAGAGTTTTTTTCAAATAAACACACCTTAGGGCGTAATAAAACTTATATATATGTAAACCCAATGTTTTAAACTAAAATATATCGCGGCGTATGAAAATAAAAAAAATATTAAAAAAATTAAACCAAGGTCTTTAAACCTTGTTACATCGTTTTGCATAGATTTCAAACGTTATTCAAAACCTTTAATTTCGGCGGAGTGCATAGAAGCCTTCTCGGCAGTCCCACGGAATTCCTTTGATTGGTCCAGAGGAGTGATGACATCACCTCCTTTGGTGGGTCAACTTTAATCCTAATAGCTCATGTTGGATGCCGCTGGAATGAAGCTGGCTAAGCGTTTAAATCAAATCAAATGTGGTTGGTGGAGAGTTTATTGCGGTAGGTGCTGCGGATAAAAGCGTGAGGTTGAGAGCTAGGTTGTGTGCGTATTAAACATGAAATTTATTTCGCAGTGGAGTGTAAATCAAAACAAAAATCTGTTGCTACCTTCTATCCTTTGGTTTTCCCATCACATTTTAACTTCGTCATCCTTCTGCTCTGCCTGCAGTTGGAATTAATTTCCAACAAGATCAAAGTGACCTTGATCTGCTATAGCCATTGGCGGTATAAAAGGGGATAGAGCCAAGGAGAGGGGCTAGGTTGACCCATTCAAGTAAGGGAGGTGGGTGATTCTTTACTAATAGAATTTGATTTATTGCATATTCACATACCAAGATAGCATACTCTCAATCCAAGATTAGTCTTTCAGTTCATGTGCTTAGTTCATGTGCCTTTTATAAAGGAAGCAACACTTTTCTTTGTTACCAGTTGCTTGCTGCAGCTGAAAGAAAAATCTATATTTGTGCAGATGTATCTAATTCCTATAGTAATAATTTTTTATTCCTTTTATAGTTCAAGTTGATTCCTAGCTACTTTTAGTTTTTTATTCCTTTTTTATAGTTCTAGTTGATTCCTAGCTACTTTATTTATTTTATATAGAAAGAGTGTAAGTTGATTACAGTTGAATCAATGTAGTTCGGTACCAAGGTTGGATAGTCTCTGAATTTGTTAGGTTCAACGAGATCGAAAAATAAGACTTCGTACCTCCCTTAAGGACTTACATTTCAGATTCTGCCAACTCGAACGCTGCATCCAACTTAAGAAATTGTCGTGTTTTTTTTTATGACGCTACGTTAACTGGCTCACACTTATGTGCCTTTTTCTGCCATCCTTTACCTTTGTATGTGATGGCCTCTATGTTTTACCCTTCAAGCTGACCTTGGTACTTCGCAAACATATTTCTTGTCCTGTTGTGACACAAATGAGTAACATTGTGAAGGGCCCTATGTCATCATTACGTAGTTTTTCAATGTCATCGCATGGAGCTTACCTTATTCCGAAGAGCTAGTTCAGAATGGGTAATGGGGAAGATGCCTTGAATGTGAATAAAGTGTCCAATTGTTCGGTCCAGTAGTAAGGACCTAGCGAAATACAGTGTGTAACTATTCAAGAAATAAACATATCTGGTAAGTGAAACTCTAGCTCTTCCTCTTATGAACCATATATAGTGATGAAACACAACCAACAAACTTCTCATTAAGTTAATATAATTATATAAAAAAAACAAATGTTCATCATACTTTCTATCCAATTAAGTACTTAAGTTATGAATAAATGAGTCTGTTTGTTTATTACATATCGGATCGAAGAGAAAAATACGTGCCTATCAATGAGGATTGTAATAAATAGTTGCAATTAAAATTTCTTCTAGAGTTGATAAATCTTTAAAAAAATACATTTATCCAAAAAATACTGAATAAACCTTCCACCGCCCATCGTATTTACAAAACCATGATTGAACATATCCCTTACTTATTTTAAGTTTGACTTTGGTTATTTTACATTTCAAACTTCAGATATAATTTTTTCCCTTACTTATTTTAAGTTTGACTTTGGTTATTTTACATTTCAAACTTCAGATATAATTTTTTCCCTTACTTATTTTAAGTTTGACTTTGGTTATTTTACATTGAACCCTCAATATCTTACCTTCAAACTTTGGATATATTTTTTTACCTTACCTATTTTAAAGTTGGACTTTGGTTATTTTACATTGACAAGCAAATGATTACATTAAAATGCGTGAAGCGGCCAATAACGCCTCAAGCATTGTTAGCCAATCACCTTTTATTAAATAATTTAAAATATAATGTTTTTGGAATAAATTTGGTTAAATAACATTTATTCAAAATATTCAACCCAATTTAATAGCTAGTCAACGTGTTTGCCAACGCTATACTCCCACCGCCAAAAGCAAGGACTAATAAAGACTACCAAGAATTTTAATATAATTGTAGATTCATTTAAACTTGTTAATCATCACCAATAACCGCTTATTTATAACTAAAAAGAATATGTAGAAACCGTGATGAGTAATATTAGAAAGAAATGGAAAGAAAAAAATTCACATTGAAATTTTTGTAATTTTTTTAGTTTGAAGTAAATCAATAGTTAAAGTAATAAACTACAACACCACAACACTTTCTACAAACTTTTATGTGTTTACCATTTGAATAAATTTATAAATTTTTGCACCTTCTATTTAATGTCTATTAAACATTTATTTAAATTAAAATAAGGTTGGGAGAAACAATGTATAAGATATAAAAGTTCAATTTTTCAAAATAAGAAAGAAAATATAACACTAAATATATATAGATAAAAATTAAAAATTAAAAAAAATAAAGATTACAGGTATAATAAAATTATTGAAAGAAGAAAAAATGTACCACCAAATAAAAAATAAAACAATGAATTGTTGTTTATTTTCCCTTATTAAAATTTTTTGTATATGTTAATCAAATAAACACATATTCTAAAATGGAAAGTAAACACTTTGAATTTAGAGATTTATAAGTTCTATAGGCTTTATGATCATCATACAAGTTTTATAGGGATTATCATTGTTATTAATACTACACTTAAACAACAAAATGTGTATTCATATTTCAAGTTTATTATAAGTATTAAACATATATATCTATTTATTGATAGATTTTTTTATTTTAAAAAATATTAAAGTAGGTGTAAATGTTATCATTCCTCCCAATTAATATTAATCAATAAATCTACTTGAATAAGATTATAAAATAAAGGAGCTTATTTCTTCTAAATCATTTTTCCAATTATGTACAGAAAATAAATTTATTTTGGATTAATTTTTTACCAATCATCAACACAATATTTATATAAAGAAGAAACTATAAAACAATGGTAAAATTTTGTCAAATAAGGATGAAAACAAATTCTTACAATATTTAAAAAAAAAAAAAAAAAAACCTTTATTATAGTAATAAAATGATGAAAAAATAATCTACTCATGGGCTATGCAAACCCTAGCACTCTACAAACCCCAATGAAATTTTAGATGAACTAGAGGAAAAATTCCATTCCCACATGTGTAGAGTGTGATAGTACTCTTCATCATTGGTTTCTAGGTTTTTTCCATCCACTTCTCCATCAATCAGGGTGATGGGCACATTTTGATGAATTGATCCACTAGTTCAAAATTTAAGAAAGCCAATGAGGTGTGGCAAAATCAAAATCCAGAAGGGATGTTGTCAGAATTCTTCACAAATTTGGATTACGGTTCTTTAGATCTTGGTTTCTTCCTGAGAGTAGCCACCAAGGCCTAGAATTTTGATGTCTCGTCCTGAGGAGGCACATAAGACATATTGGGTAAGACATATTTTCCTATTTTTGTTATGGAAAAACTCAGTTTTAGCAGTGATTTCATTAGATGGGTCAAGGATTGCATAATCTCTCCCTAAATCTCTCCTTTAGTCAATGGTAGACCTTCTTCCTTCTTCACTACTCCTAGGGGTATTTAGTAAGGGTACCCTCTTTCCCCCTTATTGTAAATTCTAGTAACTAAGAGTCTAAGTAGGAATTTGGAATCTGCAAGGCTAGAAGGAAATTTGATGGGTCTTAGCATTGAAAGAAATATCAAGGAGAACAATGTTACCGATGAAATAGGTAACCACACTGTTACCTACTTTATTTTGGTAGCATAAAAAGCACCTGATTTTGAAAAGTGGTGATGCAGAATCACCTCTCTTTTTTTAGCACATTTTTGACACTCTAATATTTTTATTTATGAAGTATGAATATTTGTTTTAAAATGTTAGTGATTTTCATGCTAATTTTGAAACGTATTGATGCAGCATTAACTTTTTTTTTTAGAGCGGTAATTTTCATGCTAATTTTGAAAAGTATTGATGCAGCATCAACCTTTTTTTTTAGAGTGGTGATTTTCATGTTGGTAATAAAACACAAAACTTAGATAAAAAATTATATATAAAAAACCAATAAAAATATAAAAAAAAAACAAAATTAACTAGTAAAAATAAAAAATTTAAACAAAAATAAATAAATAAATAAACAAAAATATTCGAAAATTATATGAAAAGAAATGAAAAAATTTGAAAAAAAAACACATAATTTAAAGAAAAAAAAAATTAACAAAAATAAACCAAATGAAAAAACAAAAAAACAATTTATAAATTTTAAAAATGAAAAACCAAATAAACTAAAAGATTAAAAAAAAAATTAAATTGAATTAAAATTTAATGAATAAATTTTAAATTTTAAAAAATAATTAATCTAAAATATTAAATTTAAAAACAAAATTTAAAAAAAGAACAAAAAAAATTAAAACAAATTAAATTTAAAATAAAAAATTTGAATTAAAAAAATAATAATTTTAAATTTTTTGAATTAAAAAAAAAAAAATCAAAGTAAAAAAAAAATATATTAAAAATTAAAAAATAAATAAAAGAATAAAATAATTTTTTGATCGTGGTGGCGCCGCTAGTCGGCCTCCCACCCAGGTGGCGGCGGAGGCCGGCCGCTGGGCGGGCGGGGCACTGCAGCCCCCCGCCCGCCCAGTGGCTGGCCTCCCGCCGCGGGAGGTCGATTCTAGGAATCACCCTCAGGCCGATTCCGAGAATCGCCCTCCCGCGGCGGGAGGCCGATTCCGGGAAATGCCCTCAGGCTGATTCTGAGAATCGCCCTCCCGTGGCGAGAGGCCGATTCCGGGAAAATCCCTCAGGCTGATTCCGGGAATCTCCTTGAGGCCGATTCCAGGAATCACCCTCCCGCGTCCTCAGGCTGATTCCGGGAATCTCCTTGAGGCCGATTCCAGGAATCACCCTCCCACGTCCTCAGGCCGATTCCAGGAATCGGCCTCAAGGCGATTCTCGAAATCGGCCTCCCGCCGCTGGAGGGTGATTCCCAGAATCTGCCTCCTGCCGTGGGAGAGCGATTCTCGGAATCGGCCTCCCGCCTAGTGGCCGACCTCCACCGTCACCTGGGCAGGAGGTCGATTGGCGGCGCCACCACAATCAAAAAATTATTTTTTATTTTTTATTTTTTTAATTTTTAATATTTTTTATTTTTTTAATTTGATTTTTTTTTAATTCAAAAAATTTAAATTTTTTTTTTTTAATTTAATTTTTATATTTGAAATTTAACTTGTTTTAATTTTATTTTATTTTTATTTTTATTTTTTTATATTTTTTTAATTTTATTCATTTTTTGTTTTTAATTTTTTTTTCTAAATTTTGTTGATAATTTTTATTAAATTTTGTATTTTTTATTTATTTAATTGATTTTTTTTTTATTTTTTCATATTTTTTTTTATTATTAAATTTTATGTTTAGTTTTTTCATTTAATTTTTTAAAATTTAGTAAATTTTGTATTTTTATTTATTTATTTATTTGAATTTAATATTTTTTTTAAATTTTTTATTTTTTTATTATTATTTTTTTAATTACATAAAATTTTTATATTTTTTTATTTCAATTAAAATTGTGTATTTAAAATTAGATTTTTTTTAAGTTAAACTTAATATTTTCAAATTAATTTGTTTTTTATTTTAGTTTTTATTTAATATATTTTATTTAATTTATTTTTTTCAATTTTTCAATTTTAATTGATTTTTAAAGTTTTTTAACTTTTTATTTTAACAATGTTTTTTTTTTTCTTTATATTTAAAATTTAATTTTTATTTTAAAATTTATTTGTTTATTCATTTTTTTTTAATTTATTTTGTTATTTTAATATTAACATTTTTTTAATTTAATAAAATGTAATATATATATTTTTAATTTAAGTTTATATATATATATATATATATATATATATATATATATATATATATATATATATATATATTTCATTTTTTTTTTAATTTTAATTTCAATAATTTTTTTTTTTAAATTTTTATTTTAAAGTTTTAAATTTATTAAAATTTAATATATTTCTTTAAATTTTTTTTTTTATTTTTTTATTTTTTTTTTAATTTAATAAACATTTTCTTTTTCTTTTTTAAATTTAATTTCTATATTTTATTTTTTATAATTTCTTTCTTTTTTTAACTTGTTTTTCTTTTTAATTTAATATTTTTATTTTGTTTTTATTTTTATTTATTTCTATATATTTTGAAATTTTAGTCTTTAATTTTTTTTTATTTTTTTATTTTTTCTTAAATTTTAAGTTATTTTTAATGTTTGAATTAAAATTTTTATTTTGTTTTTATTTTTATTTTTTTATTCCTATATATTTTTAAATTTTAAGCTTTAAAATGTTTTTATTTTTTAAATTTATTTTTTTCTTTAATTTTAGGTTTTTTTTAATGTTTGAATTTTAAAAATTAAAAAATGTTATTTCTATTTTTAAAAATGTCAAAAATATGACAATTTTTTTTTTTTGGTTATTCCAGCCTCAACTGGTTTTGTTTTGAGGGTGTTTTTTCAATCCTTTTTTCAAGAAACAATTTTGTTTTTAGCATAATTTTATAAAATGTTGAAATTTGACCTTCAAAAAAAACCAAGTGCATTCTGGAATACACCTTTTTTTGTTTTTGGGGTGTTTTTTCATGTTTTTTGAGTCTTTTTGGGCTAGAGTTCCCGTTTTGAGGTCAGGTTACCTATTTCATCGGTAACAGTGTTGGAGGTGAATCGCTTGCAGTTCATGGATGACACACTCCTACTAGGAGGAGTGTCAAAATGTATAGCAGTTTGATTTAAGTGATTTCTAAATTACAATCTGGATTTATCTGAGGGGTTGGTGAATAAAAGGAAGAGGCAGTTATATGGTTGGGATCGTTAAAAGTAAACAATAAGAGAAATCTCCAACTCATTAGAATTCTCAACCAAAATTTGTTGGAGACATTTCAAATATTTTGGAATCCCCATCTCTCTAGGTGCTTCGAGTATGGAGGATTGGCATGAGGTACTACAAAAATTCAATAATAAGATACTCTCTTGGGGGGTACAATGGATTAACTCAACACATCCAAAAATTATAATTAAATTATTTCTATCATCACTTCCAATTTATATGTGCTCATGCATCTTAGCCCCAAAATGTGTGATCAATCAAATAAGCACATTGATCAGGAAATTTCTCTGTCAAGGAGGGAAACATAGTGAGAAAATATTTCACCTTGTTCAATGGAGCATTGTTCGGCTTCAAAAACTACATGGAGGACTAGAAATCAAAGATCCACACTTAATGAATTGTGTTAGGAGATAATATTATATGGAGGCTTTTATCGAGCACAAAAGAGTGGTGGAAGCAAGCTTTCGTGAGAAAATATTTCCACAAAACCCACCTACTTCCAGTAAACATAGTTGACTAGACATGATCAGGTTCAAAGATCTAGAAATTATGTAAAGAAGCGGCACCTATAGTGCTTGAGAACTTAAGTTGGTGTCCAAATAATGGAACCCATATCATTATATGGAAGGACAACTTCATTGTAGAAGGGTCGATAGGAGATCAAGAAGAGTTATGTTATTCGGAAGTTTGGAGGTAGTGAGAAGGTTATGTTAAACTCAAATATATATCCATACCAGTGGAAAAAGTAGTTTTATTATTTTATTATTTTTTAATCTTTTTACCCTTTTACTTAAAAAATGGTGAATCATCCCCCATGGTTGACATCATCATCTTGAATCCTATTGGTTCTTATAAAGTTTAATTTTGTTGTACATTTTTCTTAGGAGGCCCATTTTAGACCTCAAAATTCCCCCAATGATTCCAAAAGTCAATATATTTTTTTGGGCCTTAGTCCACCAAAAGGTTCTTATAACATAAAACCTCATGAAAATAAATATTGAAGGCCCCTCTAGATGTTGCAAGGCAGTGGAAGAAATCATTCCACACTTATTCCAATTATGTTCCTTTTCACTAGCGGTATGGAAGGGGGATTTCGCCAATCAAATACATTTACGTGCAATTCATGTGACATGAATTGATATGTTTATAACATGGATGGACAAATACCTTTGGCCAAGAAAGGAAGCATCACTCCCTATCTACTACTAAGGATAAAGAAAGGAAAACTTACAAACTATTAATGGACATTAAATTTGCACTGCTAAGGAGAAAAATGGAAAAGTTTCAAAACATTCAACATCCCTTCCACTACTTCTACAAGTATGCCCAATACTGATTTGATTTCTCCCCACCCCAAACGCATTCTCTGATGACTTAGATTCCTAAACGTGAACCTCATGTTGGACTTTATCCGTTAAATTCCCTATGAATACATTAGTCAAATGCTCCTTTTTAATATCAGCTACCTTGATATTCAATCTTTAAAAGTTCTCAATGTGTTGTGTAACTAAACCCTTTTGTTTGAGATTTATCAATTGGAAAAACAAGGTATTTCTCTTTGTATCCTCATAATGTGCATGCTATCAATTCCTCTGTAAAAAAATTTCGAGTGACATGTGATTTACAAGAAAAAAAATCATCAATACCATACAGATTGATTGGGTTCTAAATTTAAAGATGTAATGTGTACATTTTTTGTGTGTTGCTCATCGAGTAAATCAAATAACTGCCCCATCTATTGTATCAATGTTATCAGATCATTTCCATCAAAATTCCTCATATTGATCTTTTGAATGTGCCTGGTCTTCAACCCAAAGTTGGAGTCTTTAAAATCATGATTCACGTTCATTTTGTTCTCATCATGAGTTTCACCGAATACCTTGTCACCACTATGAAGAATTTCTTCTAGCAACTTTGTCAAGCATTCCTTAAAACCTTCCATGTCCCCTTTTAAACCATTCTTAAACATTTTATGTCCCTTTTATTTTATTTTTTAAACCATCCATATTAGCATTCATCATGTCTTCCAGATCATTTTTCATTCCTCTTCGTGAGAGAGAAATTTGTTGTACTTGATCCCATAATTTTGATATATCATGTTGCATTTTTTCTTCTTCTTCATACGACATAGTAGAGGTTTCTGGGGCTTATTAGGTGTATAATTTTGTCATTTGTGAGTAATTTGGGAACTAAATAATGATATCTATGTTTCACTACACCCTTTGAATTACTTCAAACTTATTTTTCAAACAATAGTCATGCAATTTTAAAAATACATAGATTTTTAGTTTTAAGAGCTTATTGATCTTTCCAACCTTGAAATTGTTGTATCTCTATGATTTCGGCCTCCCAAGTTTTGAAATTTCATCATGAGGTAGTGCTATATGTCTTATTTCTATCTCCAAATGTTAGATAAATATTGCATTCTTTAAGTTAAATTTATGTCAAATCTCCCACGATGCCCTGATTATGGATTGTTCATTATAGCGAACTTGTATGAGCCGCCACTTGTCATTGTTTTAAAATTTGGCCCTAAAACTCATACCAAAATATATACAGTTTGTACAATTTTAGTCTCTCTTTATGGAATTCAAATTTATCTCTCAAATATAAAGTTATGATTATTTTACACGAGACACCTATTTGAGACAGAATTTAGGAGCATTCTGAAATCCTAAATTTCTTAGACCATATCTTTGAAAATATAGTGATCAAATATCTTAAATTTTGACACAATGTTCACCAAGATTTAAAATATACGTGTTGTAATTTTCACCTTCTAAAGGCTCCCATAAAAAATGTTATATTGAAAATTCCAAGATGGCCTGTTTGAAGCAGCAAAATCCTAGGATCGAGAGCTTTGATACCAAATGTTATGTACCCATATCAAAATAATGCAAAAAAAATAGAAAATATAGATCAACGACTTGTTAATAATCCGCTTCAAGGGGGAAACCTCCTTTTACAACACATAAATTAAGAATTTTTGGATCATTCAAATGACAAGACCTCCTTGGTATATATAGGAGTTTAAAGGGTCAAAATATAATTAGGGATTACACAACAATAATAATGTAAGAGCACAAAAATAAAAATGTAGGGGCTGCACTAGTATTATATGGACCTAATAGATTTCAACACCCATTTTGTATTTCGTAAATTTACTGAAGCCACAGGTAATGTGTGCTTTTCCACATATTCTTTATTGCAAAAGGTCCTAGAATTAGCTTAAAATGAATATTTTATTTTTGAAAACTATTAATTGACACATGAATATTTTATTGAAAACTAGATCTTAGGTTGGTTAAATATGTTTTGCAATTCTCTATATATTATTAGGGAAAATATCATTGGTTTGAAATTATGTTTGTGTTGTTTTTATTCAATAATTTGAGCTTTACTGTAACCATATATTTTTTTTTACTTGCATTCACTATGATTATTTTGGTGATTGATTCTT
Organism: Pinus albicaulis; assembly: GCA_034641835.2. NCBI lineage: Eukaryota > Viridiplantae > Streptophyta > Pinopsida > Pinales > Pinaceae > Pinus > Pinus albicaulis. The sequence continues at coordinate 1,151,881,303 of CM076582.1, read as the reverse complement.
AAATTCATAAACATAACCTTCAAGCGGTTGATGGGTCCACATGATCCCATATGATGCATAGAATCCCATATATTCCGTTTTTATGAACATCTAATTATTCATTTTAAAGTCCATTCATAATATATGAGTTAAAAAATAAAATCCATAATATAAATGGGAGAGAAAACATTGATCTCTCTTGAGCTTGAAACAAGTGAATATCAATAAACACATATAGGACCTTAATGGTAAAAAATATTAAAAAAATGCAAATGGATTTGCAAGAGTGTGTCTTTAAAATCTTGGAAAATGGAACCCATGATGTTTCTTGTATTATATATATATATATATATATATATATATATATATATATATATATTTGTCAAAGAATTCATCGATACTTTATAAAGTTTTTTAATCTAGTAAAATATTCAACAAAAATTTATAATCTTTTATAATTCAATGAAAAAATCGCCAAAAAATTATATATACCTATTATATTATTAAGAAAATAGTTTGTAAATTTTCCTACATACAATGAGAATCACTTATTTCTTATACATATAAATTTAAGGGGGGTTGTTAAAATTTTCCCTTTAAAGCACATGCTAAGAATGTATGCAATGCATAACCCCAAGAAGTGGGAAGAGTGCCTATTTATGGTGGAATTTTTGTATAATAATGGCTACCATGAGTCCATAGATATAATTCCTTTTGATGCATTATATTACAAAAAATGTAGCATACCAATCAGTGGAAGTACCTAGTAGATAGGATTATACTTGGATCAGATATGCTGAAAGAAATGGAACAATAAGTGTTAGAAATTAGCCTAAACCTGAAGACATCCCAAGATTAAAAAAAATGTCATGTTGATCAGAACAAAACTCATAAACATTTCAAGGTGGGGTAGCATGTTTACCTCATAATAAAACTAAATCGGAGGTTCTTGAGAATGGGGGCTTCTACCAAGTTGGCCCCAAGATATTTTGGACCATTTTAAAACATAAAAAGAGAGTGAACATTGTCCTATAGGATTGATTTGTTTCTTACTGTGAAAAAACACATTGTTTTCCATGTGTCCTTGCTTAAGAAATATGTACATGGTGCTAACAATGTAATTGACTGGACAATGATTCAGGTCAAACCAGAGGGATAAATCTGACCATAACCTCAATGCATCCTAGACATAAAGAAGATTTAAATACAAATCAATCCATCATATACTTCGTTGTGCAATGGAATTTGTTTGGAGTGGATGAGGAAACCTATGAGTTGGAGGATGCCATGAAAATTGCATACCCATTTTTGTTTACTATAAATATTCCTCATGATGAATTGTAGAGCACCATGGATAATGTTCCTTTCAGGGGAGGGGGAATAGTAACACTCCTTTTTAGAACCCCATGTTTTCTAATTGTAATTAAGACTTATAATACTAGTAGTGGCTAGTTCAAATATTTTTATAAAAAATCATTTTATTTAATATATTGCTAAAATCTTGAAGAAAATGAAAGCCAACACAGTCCCAATACCTAAAGGGAAACTATAAGGGGGATTTGGAAAGTTTATTATATTTTTTTTTTTGTAATTGACGCTAAACTATATTAATTCAAAAATAAAACATTAGATATGCTACATGATGAGTTGGTAAGTTGCGCTTAACTAATCCCAGCCTTTGTTTATTTCATAGTTGCGCATCTATGGGGTTGCCTCCTTGGAGGAAACCAGCCCTCAAATAACATCAAACAGAAGATTACAAAATGTTCCATGGCACCAGTGAAATTAAAGGTTCTGCGATAATAACTGGCATAACAAAAAAATAAAAAAAGTTGAGCTTCCATGCAGTCATGGGTCTTCTGCATCATCCTCGATATTTGGATCTTCCTCCTTGATATGGTAGGCATACCCCTGTGCAATGGCCTCCTCTGCAGCAGTTTTTCGGCACGGATTCCTAGAAGCAGGTGCGCAGAGGATGGGAGCAACCAAGTACTCGTGTCGAGGTGCCCTCCGAGTCCATTATCCAAACATCGGTGTCTTCCCCCTCTGCCTCCTGTGTCAAAAGAGGCTCAGTTTTGTGGGGCCTGGGGTGCTCCTAGTGCACAATGGTAGAGTTCCTTGGTCCGATTCTACCTCTTTACATTTCATGAGTGGGGGCCTCCTCCTCCTGGTCATGCACAGGGCTCTAGGGGGATTCCCTAGCATGATTTCCCAAAGAGGAGCCCTCAAAGGACTCCAAATGATTATCGGGGCCTCGTTGGTAGAGTCTAGGGAATGCACCTCTTTGGCCTCCTCTGATTGTTCTTTGGTACAGTCTCTGAGCCATGGATAGCTAAGGCATAGGGTAGATGGGGGGCTAAGAGGTATGGAGGAGAGGCTCTAACTAGAGACATGGAATGCGCAGCGTGGTGCTATTGGACAAGGAGGTGCACAGGTGGAGGATACGCAGCTGGGGGAGCTTGATGATGGGATCACACAAGCTGGAGAAAATAACAAGGCAAAGGGATCCAAGGTGAGGCACGCATTTAGGGGGGTGCACAGCCAGGAGGACTCTGCATAGTGCAACTCTGGGTGGGTGGTCGTGCAGCGGCTGGGGCACGTAGGAGGGTTGAAACTGAAACATAAAAGCCAGAAGGAGAAAAAATTTAGTATAATTATGTGGAAGGGCCTCCCCTTTTGTAGGATTGTGGCACAAGTGAAGATGTTGTGCATTATTATGACTCACTCGCAGATGCATGCTGCGACATTTTTCATCTGGAAGCATGTACTTCGAGTTATGGCAGAATGTCATATCCATCTGGGAGATCATTCAAATGATTGTAGCTGAGAGGTACCACTGAGGGTGGTTTCTGGCATTGCATATCATGATGCCTTGCCTCTGTCACCTCATGTAAATTATTGCATAAGGGTGGATCCACTTCAAGTGAAGGCTTGCGTTGCAGATATTCATCATCTCGAACGTGGGAGAGACTATTTTCATACGTGCTTCCAATGTCACCCACATCCGGGGGGAAAGTTTGTTATATTATTTTAATTAAAAATTTTGATTTGGTAGTTTGACTACCCAACTGCCAACAATTATGGGAAGGAACTGTAACACCCTCCTAATCAGTCCATCAGGGTAAACATGTGATGAAGATTTTATATGATATGATTCAACTCCCCAAGTATAGTTAAGGAACTGGAACCGACAAGACAAGACTAATCTAACCTTCCTCGGGAGCTACAAAACCTTTAGGAGACAATTATCCCTTCCAGGTGCCCAACCCCTGAGACAACTAGATTTTTTTATGATCTAGACCCCAGTTGCTCAATTGACAAGCCATGCATGTGACTAAGACCCTCCGGTCGCTCCCACAACAAGGCATGCATGCAACTATGGCCCTTTTTAGGTAGTTCTATGCTAGTGACCTCGGATTTTGTGCCACATTTTTAGGGCCATGACTCAGGACACTGCACATAACTTCATGGAAGTTACAGAAAAGATAAATGACATTGAGATAAGTTTATTAATGAAAACACTTGACCAAGAACTTGATATAACCCCTACTATACATGACAATAATTTTGTCAAACATATCGTAAACATGAAATCTACATGTCATAAAAACACATCTTAAGATAGAGATCTTATACTTATTTTAGAATCATTAAGGAGGATTGATGTCTCCTCCCAATAGTTGCATTGTTATCTATTAGGTAATTCATTCATTATTATTTCATCTATTAACCAAAAAATAATGAGATCCATACATCAACATTATCATAAAACATACTTATAACTAGCAAATAACCAGAGATATATCAATGATGAAACAACCATTAAAGTCAAATAATGAAAAGCACATTTACTCATGAAATACCAAAGGAAAATGAGCTCGTATTAACATATGAAAATGCAACGAAGTAAGGGACTTCCACGTACCACGCAACCATAAATTGGGTTGAACCAAATATCTCTTTCAGCCAATCACCCCTGCACCATATTCCAAGCATGAATGTGGGATCTAATGGAATACGCCAAGAACACCAAACTAGGGCTTCCAGAGGCTAAAACTCCTCAAACCTCAACCAGTGATTCCACCTCATGGTTGGACATCACTAACCATCACCAAATTGGTCTCTACCCAATTTGTCTAAGGCTCCAGAGCATTTGTTCCAACCAAGGATTCCGAGACTAGTAACTCAACCCACAGTTGTTGTTGGGCTCCATAAAAATTTTCCAACCAGAGCTTCTAGGACTAGTAACTTAACCCACCGAGTGATCCAGAGTGTTTGTCTAACCAAGGATTCTAGGACTAGTAACTCAACCCAAGCTCTTATAGGGCTTCTAGAACTTTTGTCGAACCAAGGCTCCAAAAACTAGTAACTCAACCCATATCCAAAGGACCATGAGCACCAACCAAAAAACAAATATAAAACCCACAACACCAAGTTTTTCCAAGAAATGGAAAGGCTAGAAAAAAACCACTGTTAATCCAGGAAATCCTCCATGCCAATGACAGATCATGACCAACAAACCACATTCATGTGCCATGTGTGCCAAAACTAGCAAGAAAATCATACATGCAACTCAGCACCTACAAGAAAAACATGTTCTAGTCATTGACCTCGATGTCCTCTTTCATTTTCCTACTTTTCCTCTGCCTCCTTGCTCCAAATAAAAAGTATGTCACACTCCTCTAAGAGTGCTCCAATAAAACTCTAAGTGTATAAGAGTATGAGAGAGAGAGTTCCAAGCTAAAACTAACAAAAAGCCTGTGAACTAATCCTCATAAGCCTTTTTATCATTCAGGCCTCTATTTTCTTCATTTTCCTTATTTTTCCTTCAATTTCATTCTCACATGCAACCTATGACCTTTCACCTTCTTCTTCTTCTATTTTCCATTATTTACATAAATAAATTCCATTTAATTCCTCTTTTCCTTTTCCATTTCCTTTGCCAATTTCCTTAGTCCTAAATAAACTGAACCGACACCCCACTAGGATTTTTTTTCCTAAAATTCAGCTTGGAATACGTGTCCCATGACCTTAGTTATTATTTGTATTTATTAACTTTAGTACATGTATTTTTTAACAGGGTTGTTATAGAACCCTCCCCCTTGGGGGAACACCATCCTTATTGTTCAATAACACCTACAACCAGCAAGATTTTTTAAAACCAAAACAAACTACTTATGGAGATTTATAACATAGCTCATTCCAGTATTTACAATGACCACTTCTAAAAACATGACAAACATATCATTTGCTGGAGCTTTATAATCCAACTCATTACGATTTTACAATAACAACCACATATACTCTCATGCACATTTTCTTCAAGCAGCAAATAAACATACTTTCTATGGAGCTTTATAAACACAACTTGATATAGTATTTACAAAAAAATATACAAATATGTACATTTTCTCAACCAAAAAATAAAGGATGTGATGCTTGTATCAACAACAAGGGAATACAAAGGCTCACACCTCCACCTTCAAAGTAATACCAAGATTCACCTCCTTCCCAGGAAGTCCAAAATCCACTGACAAAGTCAAAGTTGCATCTAATGTCCAGCGCTACAATCCTACATCACTTGTCCTCTCAGCTAATAGTTACAAGCTCATTGTTCCACGGAACACTCCCAATGTGCATTTGATTCCATTTAGCAATGCTAATGACAAAAAAGATACATTCCTAACCTTCCATTCTCTGCTACGCAGTCCCTCGGGAAATACGCTCACCCTCTTCCATACATTCACACACCTTCTAAGTTCCTCGGGCATCCCCTTCTCTTCTACACGATCCCTTAGGTGACCCATCCCTTAGCAATTATTCCTCGCATCAAAAGGTCCCAAAACCAAGGCATATCCCTACCTCAAAATGATCATACCATCCATAGCATGCTTGACATGGAAATAAATGGACATTATTGGGTACCAGTGTCCCACAATGGCCCTATTCTTGAAGTTATTTTCTAGCATACTGCTTCATGTTTCAATTCCTTTTGTTATTGCTACTAATTCTTGCAATCAGTTTCAACCACCCAACCAGGAATTTTCATGCTTTCCTATGCCAAGCACATAATTTCCATTAGACTCAAAACGAATTGAAATAAATTCATATCACACCTCATTGGTTGCTCGTCAATAAGGTAGACATGTGATTATATTCACTTCCTATCACAACAAGTCAAACTAACATCTTTGACAAAATCATAATGTATAAACATATCACATCTGGTTAGCTCAAAACTCAACCATCATAAACCAAGAATCATGAACTGCATGCAATCATCACAAACTAAAATTATAGATCACATGTAACCATAATAAGTCAAAATAATAGACCACGTGTATAATAAGAACTAAAATAAAATAATGATACTTATCCTTAAATCGGTCCTTTGCTTCTTCCTTTATCCTTGTCCTTTTTGTACATACACCGAATTGGTTTCCAAACCTAGAAATCACTCAGTACCTTCTCTTCTCTTCAATCACGTACACCTACACTCAATGTACATCACACAAATACATCTACACACGGCATAAAACACCACACCATATATACACCTACACCTGGTGTACAACACAACACAATATATACAGCTACACTCGGTGTACAACACAACACAATACATACACCTACACCTGGTGTATAACACAATACATATATGTACACAAAGTACAACACAATGAATGCACACCACGATACAATAACTACACAATGCACATAACACAGTACCACATGTATACAACACAAAATGTATGACATGCACATAATACCACATGTACAACATGTACATAGCACCACCTACACAATGTGTACACAACACACATGTACACAGCGCCACCTCCACAACATGTACACAACACCACATCCACAAAGTGAACACAACACCACATGTACATAGCACCACATGCACAACATGCACATGAAACCACCTACAGACAACACCATATGTACAACATGTACACAACACCATATATACACAACACTGCATATCCAACATGTGCACAACACCATATGTACACAGCATTGCATAAACAACATGTACACAACACCACATGTATACAAAATCACAAGTACAACATGTACAATATGTACAACATATACACAATAGTAGTACTACAAATCCAGATACCACACTGTCTCTACCAGACAACCTTGCTTCTAATGTCTTTCCACTATCCATGCTTGTCCCAGCATGCCTCAGATCACACTTCTTTCATTCCACTAATGTATCGCTCAACATTACCCATCATAGCATAAACATAGACATAGTGCAAGCACAAAATATCAATTTTATCCACATAATAATGACCTCACCGATATATGAGGACTACTCTTCCCGCTTGATTCCTCATAAGACCAGGAACCCCTTCATGTCATGCACCTGCATAAGAAATCATTCCTCCATAAGAATGATACTTGATGACCTTGTCATATAATAACATAAATACATACATAAATTTATATAATCACTAGCATAAATCAATCATGATCACTGACAACCCTATGAGGAAATGACATACATACATAAATGTATACATATATAGGCATCAACATAATCATGATCACAACATAATTACCAGATATCATAAGGTCTAGGTTAAATAATCTCCCTTTATCGATGCACAACATGCAAAACATTGAGAACAACCATTCCCAGCATAGCCAAGTAATTTGATGCCTCAGATCCATTCACGTTACCTTTTCTAATTAACTTTCTCATGATTGCCCTACCACCATCCATTTACCTCAATGGACCCAACCAATACAGATAGCTATCATACTCTTGCCTTCAGCTTCCCTTATACATGCACTGAGCTTCATCTAGGTCTTACATTACCTGTCAGGTTTCATTCTTCTCTACCCAAGCTCCATTAACTTCCTCCTTCCCAACTAATTCTCAAGACCCTAAAAACAAAAAATGCAAGAAAAAGAAACAAACAAGAATTAAACCATGAAAAACACATAACAATATGATACGACAAACAAAGTGGTATGGCCATGCACCAGACATAAACAAAACTACAAGTCAATAACAAACAAATCACAAAGAAATAGAAGCACAAACTAGCAGTAGATGCCATGACTCAACCCATGGTTCCCAATGCTTCCAAGGGAAAGCTCAACCCAAGCCTTCCTCAAGATTTCATGGCAGTCTCTTTTGCCATGCAATCCTTGCATCATACTTCCATAAACATATATTTTTCAGTGCATAAATGAATATAAAAATATACCAGATACCTTACCTTGTTGTACCCAACACATTGACTTGTAACTAATCACATACATATATCATCTCTCAAGGTACTCCAATTCCTTGATGAATCCAGCCATAACTGGAAACCAACTATTATACCAATCAAATACATGTTCATAAATATAACACATATCCACATAATGTCAGACAAAATCAAGGTTAAGAATACTTCTTGTGTTCATGCAAAGCACTTATTCATTTGGAATTTTGGTTTCCAAACATAGCCAAAGGAGTTCTCACCCAATTCCTTTCTTTTAACGTTTACCTTATTGCAATTGAGTCTTACTATGTTCTATCACATCGATCAACTGTTAGCTATATAAACAAATCATTTGTTACCTTGTCACATTAATGCCAAGCATATTTCCCTACAACTAATCAAAAATGTTAGTCACACGTTTCAAAGATCAAGATAGCATATCTATTAATTTGAAATCAACCTTTACCAAGACTAACATCCATGTTAGGATCAACAATCAACTCACAATCATTAATCATAATGCTACAACTATTACCTACTATGCAATAAAGTGCATATCAATGGTTTCAACACATAATGTGTTAGTACAATCATCTTAGAACAAGAGCATTCTTTCATGAAATCTTATAGACACGTACTCATAGCATAAAATTAATCAAACATTCAAACAACTTGTAAACATTACATGTTATATAAACCAAGTAGATGACATAATCAAACTCCTACCTTAATTTTTATCATAGGGCTATCACATTTGCATAAGTGAGTCTAGGTTAGCATGACACAATATAAAAAATATATCGACTCATACCTGAATATCCTAAGCGTAACCATCTCCATAGGCCAATCCATATTAGCATGATTCATATAACATCAAGATACTAGTTGCAATGAACATACTCATTGTGCATATGAACGTAATGCATATAACAACAAGTTAACTACCAAACATGATTATCTAATGCACATGGATGTGACTGCACTTAACTATCAAAAAATCATGTATATATAATCATAAAAAAAATATTATAGGTATGCATATATCCGCAAGGAATATAAAAACCACTAACCAATCATACCTGCATGCCCAACATAAAAACATGTATGACGATCTGCTCTTACCCTGATATCCAATGCTACAACCTCACCTTTTGATCCACATTTCCTAACCCATATGAACCAACATATCAACATCATGATGACATAAGCTACAACAATGCCTATCATAATGCATCTTTGACCTACTACACATGCATAACCATAACCATGACAAGGCATGCATAAGAACATATAAATGCTAACATGCATAAAAAATGCATATACAACCAACATGCATTCATGACAAACACATCTCAAAAAAAAAAATCATCAACTTCTACATGTCAACACAACTGCAACAATTACCATCACCATGCATACACATAAAAAAAACACAACCTACATGCATGCATGACAAACACATTATGGCCATCTAGTCCAATTGTTGAACTTGGCTCTGATACCACTCTGCAACACTCTTCTCCCACATTAACCTAAGCTAATCGATCCATTGGGGTATAAATATGATGAAGAATTACTATTATACGATTCAACTCCCCAATTATAGTTAAGGAAGTTGAACTGACAAGACAAGACCAATTTGACCTTCCTCGGGAGCTACAAAACCTTCAAGAGACAACCAACCCTTCCAAGTTCCCGACCCTTTAGAAAACTTGATTTTTTATCTTATTTAGACCCTCATTTTCTCCGCGAAAATCCATGCATGTGACTAAGAACCTCCAGTCACTCCCACAACAAGGAATGCATGCGATTGTAGCCCTTTTCAAGCATTTTTGTGCTAGTGACCCCAGATTTTGTGCCACTTTTTCAAGGTCGGGACTCGAGCCACTACCTAGAACTTCATGGAACTGATATAAGGTTACTAATACAAACACTTGACCCTACCCCCTAGGAGCCATGACAAGCATTTTGTCAAACATACAGTAAACATGAAATCTACATGTCATAAAAATAGATCTAAACATAGGGATCTCATACTTATCTAAGAATCATCAAGGAGGATTGATATCTCCTCCCAATAGTTGGATTGTTATCTATTATTTCATTCATTCATTTTTATTTCATCTACTAACCAAAACATGATGAGAGACATACATCAAGATTATAATAAAACATACTTATAACCAACAAATAACCAAAGATATATCAATGATGAAACAACCATTAAATCCAAAAAATGACAAACACATTTACTCATGAAATACAAAAGGAAAATGATCTATTATTAAATTATGCAAATCCAACCAAGTCAAGGACTTCCACGTACCAACAGAACATAGATTGGGCTGAACCAGATCTCTCTTTCAGCCAATCACCCTCGTACCACATTCCAAGCATGAATGTGGGATCTAATGGAATAAACCAAGAACACCAAACCATGGCTTCTAAAGGCTAAACCACCTCAACCCTCAACCAGTGATTCCACCCAGGGAAAATTTTAATGATGGAAATTTATCTTAAAGTTTAGAAACCTTGGCGAATACCACTAGTCGATAATATGAAATTTGTAAAATGCTTGGAGATATTTTTGTAATAATTTTGTATAGTATATATATGTAATTTTTTGGAAATTTTTAGGGTAAAATAATTTCATACAATAAAATTTGGGCAAATCATTTTTAGAAAAAAATGGAAATTATCGAATCTTTTTTTGGAAAAAGTATATAAAATTAGCCCACCTGCAAATATTAGCCCCTAAAATTTTCCCTGATTCCACCTCAAGGTCAAACATCACTAAACATCACCCGATCAGTCTCTACCCAAGTTTTCCAGAGCTCCAGAGTGTTTGTTCCAACCAAGTCTTCTAGGACTAGTAACTCAACCCATAGTTGTTTTCGGGCTCCAGAGTGTTTGTCCAACCAGGGCTTCCAAGACTAGTTACTCAACCTACCAAGGGCTCTTGAGCTTTTTTCCAACCAAGGCCTCCAGGACTGTTAACGCAACCCAATTTGTGACAAATCTTCCAAAGTGTTTGTCCAACCAAGGCTCTAGGAACTAGTAACTCAACCCACAGCCAAAGGAACATGAGCATCAACCAGAAAACAAAGATAAAACCCATAACAACATGGTTGTCTAGGAAATATCAAGGCTACAAAAAACCATTGTCAATCTAGGAAATCCTGCATGACAAAGACAAATCATGACCAAGAAACCACATGCATGTTCCATGCATGCCAAAAATAGCAAGGAAATAATACATGCAAGTTGTTACCTACAGGAAATGCCCATTGTAGTCATTTACCCCGATGTCTTATTGTTCTTTCATGCTTTTCCTTTGCCTCTTTGCTCCAAATCCCAAGTATGCCACACTCCTACAAGGTTGCTCCAATAAAACTCTTAAGTGTCCAAGAGTATGATAGAGAGAATAGAAAAGAGAGCTCCAAGCTAAAATTGAAAAAAAATCCTGGGAATTGATCCTCATAAGCCTTTTTATCATTGAGACGTCTATTTTCTTCATTTTCCTTATTTTTCCTTAAATTTCCTTACATGAAAAATGTGACCTTTCACCTTCCTTTTCTCCTATTTTCCATTATTTTCATAAATAAATGCCAGTTAATGCCTCTTTTCCTTTGCCATTTCCTTTTCCAATTTCCTTAGCCTTAATTAAACCGAAGCAACACCACACTAGGATGTTTTTCCCCAACATTTAGCTTGGAATACATGTCCCATGAACTTAGTTATTATTTTCCTTTATTAACTTTATTACATGGATTTTTTATGAGGGTTGTTACAGGAACATGGAGTGGTATTGAAAAAATCAAGAGGTATGGGCTACGTACCCATTCTTGAGTCTCATGATTGACCATGCTGCCCAAAGAGGGACCTGGAATTCTCATGTTGGGGAGTGTGCATATTCTTGGGAACAAAAATGTAGCGATGAGCAATGGGATGTTATTGTAGTGTATGATAGAGATAGAGGAGTGCATGCAAGTGAACTAGAGAAACCTATGAGAAGAGAACAAAACCCCCCATGGGTATTGGGATTGTGACTCTAAACAAAAGGAGATAAAAAAAAAATTGAGTCACAAAAATTTTGTGTGGAATAGTGATTTTAACTAAATTTGGATAAGGAAGTTAGTGTGGAATCATTCAACCTAATCTAGAGGGGAAAAATAATTGTTTGAATAATTTGTCTTAACTAAGAAAATAAGGCATTAAGAAAAGGGAAGTACCTAAAAACTACTAGATTAGTGAAGGACTCCATTTGTGTTGTAAAAGCCCATGGTGGAAATACTGAGTACTAATCAACCCTAGATCAATAGTTGAAAGGTATAATTTTTATTATTGTATGTGAATTATATTGGCCTTCATGCTCTCTACCTTGAATTAAACCCTATTAATTTCTTGGGAGAGTTTCGTCTCATGGTATTAGACCTCCCTTGGGGGTGGTAGTTTCAATAAAACTATAGTATAAATGAGCCTATGATTAGGTGGCTCCCTTATTTAGTTTCTAGTAAAGCTTTAAGTGACATAGATAAGTGTAATTATTTCGTTTTTAATGAAATGACACAATGGTTTAGTGTTTCATAATTATTGCTATGTTGGGTTATTGTGTATGTTTTAATGATGAGATGGATCAATGTTTAGTTGTTTTTTTTTACTCATTGTTATTTCTCTTATGAATGAACTTTATGTATAGATGTATGCTTTGGGGTAAGTTGTCCAGGACAGATGTGTGATGTATATTTTGTGAAGTATGATGAATAAGTTGATTTAATCCAAGGAATCTTGTTGTATTCTATCAATGTACTTGGCCACTACTAAGTCAGTTCTAGGATGGAATAATTTTGTTGTATCTCGAGATGAGGAGGCTTGAATATTATTTTCTTCTTATAAGACCTTGTTTCCTCAAGATATAAGCTAGAATGTTTTCATATTTTTTTAAAGTTTTGGAATTTAATTTAAAGTTTACAACCCAAAGGAGTTAGAGAATCTTATTTCAGTTGGGTAAAGTTGTGGAGTTGTCTACGTGCCAATCTCTTTGCATTTCTTGGAGAAGCATAATATTTGAGGCAGTGTTATGGGTTTTTCATTATAGACTGTTGAATATTTTTTAGCCTTCAAAAGTTTGTGGGATTATTTTTTCCTTGATGGAATTGGTTTCAAACCATTGGGATATTCTTGAAAATATTAGCGATTTTTTTGAAATTTTGGTTTTGTCTCTTTTATCACCAAATTGAAGCTGATGGGTGGCTTCAATAGTCAACTTAGAGTAACTATTTCAGACCACTTTTAGTTGGAACTTAACCTTTCCAACCTGAGAGGGCTCTCTTAAGGTAATGTATGATGATATTCAATAGACAATGTTTGTAGACAATTATGGCTAACTCTAAATGTATTTTGAATGTTTTTTATGCAGGTGAAGGATGTTAATAAGTAGCTTCTTTTAGGCATGGAGTCGGAGGGAACTCAATTACATGAAAAACTCTAACATGGAAGCTAAGGCATGTGTGTATTCTCATCAAAACACAACTTGAACAGAAAACCATATGCATATAGGAAATTGGAGCAGGATTAAACATGAATTCCAAGTGATTACACATAAATTTAACTGAATAAACATAAAAAATATAGATAAAACAAACACATGTGAGAAAACATAATGAATCTTAGGTCTGATAGAAGCCTTCTGCAACTGTATATTACTGTCTTGAAAATATTACAAAATTAGTTGATAACATGACATCGATCAACCCTCTTTCATCCTTCTATCTGCCTATTTATAAAATTAGATATATTTACATGTATTCTTCCAGCTGGCTAGACCTTCAAATTCTCTCAAAGACACCTTATACAAATAGGAAACAGATTACAAGGAGGGAATCTAGTGATATTTCTGTTTCCAAGAGTTCAAAACCTAGTAGGACTCTAACTCTATTTATTTCACTAATAAATTTTTACATGATCCATTCATAATGATATTTATCGAACAAAACCACTTTTAGTGAGGTGGCAATATCCATAACTAAACAATAAAATAGCTAAAATGACATTAAGGTTCTACTCCTCGAATTTACAAATGTGATGTCATAGTTGATGATGTGTCCATAATTGATGAGTTGTCACCCCAATTACTTTCCATGAGAGTGTTCTCATTACCAAAGCCTTCACTAATACTCTTTGAATAATCGAGATGATTACTGTGCTTCCAAACTACATTAAATGCTTGAGAAACTTTGAAATTCCTCTTTGCTGCAAAAATAGAGGATTCTAGGCAAGTTCATAGTGACAAGTTCGTAGAAGTCTTCATTCATCCTTTTCTGCAACCTGATTGAATTCTTTGTTGTTTTTATGGTGTTCATTAAGTTAAAATACTTAAATATATCCTTTTACTTACTTCCTTTAAGAAAAAATTTGGATTTTATTGCAAAAAATCATCTTGATCAACCAATTCGTAGCAAAAACTCGACTTTAAGCCTAGAGTACCATATGAACTTGCTTGATAAATTGCAGATTTTGAAAATTTCACTACCGACCTCTTGAAACTTGTCCAAGACTATGTGAGATGCTGATATGAAACATGACAAGGAAAATTGATTGAAAATATATCTTACCCTTCTCACGAAGTAGTAGCTTCACCTTCAGCAGGTTCATCTACTAATATCATTTTCAGGCCTTTATTTTTTAACTTTGTTTGTACCATTCCCATTTGAATTTCCAACCCTTTTAACCTGACTTAGAATCCTTCTCCTCTTTTCCTGCATCCATCTATTCCTCCTCGTGGTACTCTTCATCATCTTATCCAAAGGTAATTT
Organism: Pinus albicaulis; assembly: GCA_034641835.2. NCBI lineage: Eukaryota > Viridiplantae > Streptophyta > Pinopsida > Pinales > Pinaceae > Pinus > Pinus albicaulis. The sequence continues at coordinate 1,151,866,275 of CM076582.1, read as the reverse complement.
TCTTTTCATCATTTTCTTGAACCTCTCAACCACCTTATCATAACACTAATTTGCTTACTGAATTATTTCTTAAAATATGACAACTCTTTCCTTTCTTGTTTGAAATCTTCCAACTCCAAATTGCTCTCTATGACATCATTTCTTGCCTCTTTAAGTTTCTATTTAAGGATGTCTGCTTCAGATTTTTCTACCATTTTCTCTTTGCCTTTCTGTGCTTTAGTGATTTCTTCTTTTGTGGGAGATAATTCAATGATCTCCTCCACCATAGGCTACTTATTTATTTCTGCTTCCTTCTTCTTTTTATCAAAATTTTCCCCTTTAGAGAGTTGTGACCTAGTAAAAGGATTTCTAGGCTTGAAAACATAACCAGAGTCTTCACTGGAGAAATCCATCTTCTTTGCAGTAAGGCCTTTTTTCTTCATCTTGATTCCCTTTATCTCCAATGGTTTAACTACAGGGGTATCTTCAATGTTAATATATTGCAAAATATCCTCAAGTTTTGTTAGACGAACAAATCCCTCTTGCGGACAAGAGCGATCTCCCTAGTATCTTAAGGATATCTAGAAACAAATAGACAAATGTAGACCATTATGCTTAAGAATTATTAATTAATTATGGAGAGATGCTCCTACCTGAAGTCTAACGCTTTACTCAATCTTCAATCCAGTTCCTCCAGAAGGTATTGATTCAGCGTATAAATCTGCAATCAAAGACAAGCAAACAAGATCAAAAGCATCTGCAAGATATGATAATTCAAAAGCAATAATCTATCTTAGTGATCAAGGAATCCAAGAATTAAATTATTCAAAAGATAGATGAACAAATAAATGATAAAATAGAATCAATCTGTATTAACTTTGAATAAAAGAAGAAACCTTACAACCTTGATGCCTTGATATTTGTACAGGTTCTTCCAGGGTCCCGAACAGTCATTTTCCTTAGTTTGACAAGACTCCAACTCTCTGAATTAGAATAAGACTATGGCCATGAGTATGTAATCTCTCTCATGCCAATGATGCCAAATGTGGAGAGTATAATTTCTTCAGCAATTCACCTCAAAACTACCAAGTTCTAAGTCCCCTTGAGACTGAAACATGGTCTCAATTTATAACAGAAGGGAAGTAGTTTCAGCTCCAAAAAGGAAGGGATAAAGCCCTCTCATCATGGGATTTCAACTCCAAAAACCAATGGATAGCTCCATTTATGAAGGGATAAAGGTTCATGAATGGAAGGGGCGAAGCTCAACCAAACAGCGCTTCTATAAGGCCCCAGCTGGGAGAATATTCGACCAGTTGGGCTTCTAGAACTTACTTTTATTCTTATTTTACCTTTTACAGGGGTCCGTAGTTCTAATGAGCAGAATGTGCGAGATGTGCCGTAGGTTTTATAGCAGTAAACCACGGTACCGCAGGAAAGGACTATGAAAAGTGCAGAGTTAGGATTTTTAGGGTTTTAATAAGCTTTTTCCCAATTGTAAGACTTGATTTAGGAACTTTATGTTTTTAGACCTCTAAGGGATAAGTAAATAGGTAATGATGAACCCATATAGACAACTAAACCTAATGGTGACTAATTTTAGTGTAACAGATTGCCCCCTAAAGTGCGAAGTCTGAAGAGTTTTGAAGAGTTTTGAAGAGTGAAGTGCTTTATCATTCTGAGGATCGGGCGGTAGGCACACCAGTTGAAACCCTAAAAAAACATTCAATGCAAGCATATATATATATATATATATATATATATATATATATATATATATATATATATATATATATATATATATATATATATATATATATATATATATATCATCGCTGAGGTAGGCATTCCCATACTCAGATCAAAACTAGCTACATGTTCTGATACAAAAATTATTTTATAATTACATGAAGTAGTAGACATAGCATGGACGCAACCATCTGTCGTAAGTAGTATACTGTATGATGAATAATAAAACTCCTCGCAGCCTGGATGGTGGAAAATACATCAAGGGTCTTGATTCCTGCTTCTCGAACTAGTACGATTCTATCCATGCGATTGATTGTGTCGAAGTTGAACATGGTAGAAACCACTTGATTACCAGTCAATGATGTGAACTATTAACAAGTGTGAGAGAAACCACCAATAATGACAATGGTTCTCAAATTACTCAGTACAATCTATGAAATGTGAATTTTTGATCTGAAGTCGAAAATTTCACAAAATCATTTGATCGAAGGTCAATGATGCAACCTATCGTCAAAGGCGAGAAACCTTCCATTAAGGCATGCAGATTCCAAGGTATTGTTAGGATTCTAGATCAACTTTCTAAATGATGAGCTATAATCGATATAAAGTGATCTTTCATAGGAAAGCCCACGACACGAAACCATTAGATCAAGTTTGAAGAAATTTTAAGCAAGGACTAACTCAGGGATGGTCAACGAGAATGGAGACAAATGTTTGCAATGAATGGTTTATTAAATTGATCTCTTGAACACATAACGACACTGCATATGGTAACGATTGACCTAAAGCTAATACCTAGAAACCGGTTGAAGAATTTCACTGTGGTTTGATTAACTACTTGGTCAAATGATTTTCCCAACCCAAAAATGAATGTGACAAAAGTGTTGTGTTCAAGAGTGGTATACAACTTTCTGAAACGAAGTGTGACAACTAGATTCACTTTCTCTCTTTTCCCCCACCTTTTCTGGCAAGTACCTCTTTGTTTTTGACAAGCTTGAGGAGGATAACATTTGCTTGTTATATAAGCTCATCCTTCGGATGAGTCCAACTTAGTATTAAAATTGAACCCTAAGAAGGAGTGGTTTGTTCCTTTTTATAATTTACAGGTCCTTTACTGATAAGTTTTAACGAGTCCAGTATAGGTGAAACTCGGTGTTTTTCAATTTAAGGGAGCTAGAAGAAAAACTTAAGAAAACTCCGTGGGTGTACTTTTTCATAAATTTAGTCTCTCAAGCCCGAAAAAGGATAAAATAATGCAAGAGAGAACACTATTGACCATGATTATCCAACATATACCTTTTTCGTAAATAGTTAATTTCAGTCCGAAAAAGGGGTAAACTTATACTGAAGGGACGACTGCTCATTTCCTTTAACGAGTTCGAATAGTCAAGTACTTGGCAATCTTTTCATATTTAGAGAGTCTGAAAAGGGCTTAAAAGAGAACTCCAGGGTTCAACTTTTTCGTAATTTTCAAGAGCCTGAAAAAGTGATAAAATTATACTCATTATCAAAATAATCCTTTTCACTTGACAATCTTGTTTTCTGCACATAAACTCAAAAATTAAACATATCTATCTCCAATAAGTAAAAAAATTCGAAAAATAGCTTTTTAAAGTGGAAAATAAATAAAATACTATTTTATTTATTCAAAAAATCTTATAAAAAGCAGCTCAAATAATTCATTTTTACCTTATGTGTTCAGAATTGAGAATTAAGAGCTCTCGGCAAAAAACATTATGGAGGTGATAACGGGAGAACCGGCCAGTCAAATCGAATTCTGTCGAATCTAGGTAATCCAAAACACTCTTCTCTTCATTTCAATCCGTTTACATTCTCTTTATAAGTTTTAAATTCATTTTTGGAGGGAAATATGGTTCAAAATTTTTCTCACAGGGGTCCCCAGGCTAGCCATTGGTTACCTGTGGACCCTGATAATTTTCTTAAAAGAAAATTATCGGGCTACCACATTTTTTATGAAGGATGTGTGCAGGGGTCCATAATGTCTTAATATAGAAATTGTGGGGGCACCATAAGAAAAATAAATTGAATAATTCTCTCAAAAACTGAAAAAAAAAATTACTCTAATATCTTCTAACCATTAAATGCATCCATTTACAGGTCATTTCACAATGTTGGAGTGGAAAGAACGTGAACATGAAGAGGTAGATGATATGGCCATGAATAATCCAGCCATAATGCGCACTTTGAGAGATTGTGGTTTATATAAATTCTGGGCCATTCAGGGTATGAGAGCACAGATAGAGCTAATGACCTGGCTAGTAAATAAATTGGATGTTCAGGAACAATGCTTTATCATCGGAGATCACAAGCTAGAAATTGAGCTTGAAGATATCTACTTCCTCACCAGTTTACCAAAAAGAGGTGAACCAATTTCTTTGTTTAGGGCTAGGCAAGGTGGCCAGCCTATCGATAGCTACAAACAAGAGTTTTGTAACAAGGAAGTTGATCCCAAGGACAACCGGATAGACATAAAAACTATCATACATCTTGATCTGAAAGTCATTGCATTTACTGTTACCAGATTATGTGGGAGTGCAGCTCTACACATGGCCACCAAGTCACAGATGCAGACAGTTGTTGAGTGCTTCAGAGGCACTATCTTCAATTGGTGTGAGGGGGTGTTGACCAACATGAAAGGTCAACTAACCAGAGTGAAGAACTCAAAGTTGAATAAATTTTGGTATGGAGTGATTTTAGTATCTTTTTCTTTGGAGAGGATTCTGTCTCTTACCCCTCAGCTGATCCCTTTTGATCCTGATGAACTCAGAGAGCTTCGCATGGTACGATGGGTGGCACTGATGGCTCGCCATGGTGGAGATGGTTGTACAGTAGTCTGTTTTACTTCATCATACTTACATTGGTTAGAGAACCAAATCTTTGTTATTGAGGATTTCCCATATGCAGGTATAGACTTTCGAGAAGATCCCGAAATGCCTTTACCTCCAGGGACACAATGGGATGAGTCAGGGAATTGAATTATTTTTATGTGTTTTTAATTCTAATTTTTATTTGTTTTTTAATCATCCAATACTGATAACAAAAATTTGAATGCAGATGTTGGTCCATGAAGACCAGCCAATCTCCGCCACTTCGAGAGGAAGCGAACAGATCCTATTGCACCGCCAGAGAACCAGGCAACAGAGATTCTCACTGATTTAGAACAGAATCTGGAGAGGTTGAATAGAGAAATTCCAGAGACTAGAATGGATGATATTCCTCTTCGTCTCCAGAGGCATGTCGCTGGTGTTCCTGGCCAGTTTCGGAGATACCTGCGTAGAGTGGCATGGGATATAGTATATTATCATGATCATCATCACGGATAGTGGATGATCATCGCAGATTACTGTATTTTTTTTTTTTGTATCACTATCTTTCAAATCATAAGGTGGTTTAAACCTATGGTCCTAGACGATGTAATATTTTTGAAACACAACTCTATCTATGATATGACTACTTTTTCCGGCTATATTGTTCATCACATATCGAATGTTGTTTTAATTTACTTTTTAATGTCGCAAATGTCTAGTTATAAAATTATTAGCTAATGCATCAGCCAATGTATTTAATATTCTTGGAATGTGTTGATATTCAATGTAATCAAACTGTCTTTCCAAGAGACGAACCTTAAAAAATAATCTCAGTAACATTGGATTTTTAATTGCGTATACTCTGTTTAAATGTAATACAATGAGTTATGAATCTAACCTAACGGTCAAACATCGAATGCCAAATGAAATGGAATCAGATAATAACTCAATCACTACGCTATATTCTGCAAAATTATTCATTGTTTGACCAAGGTTTACCTCATGCATAGAAACTAACTCATCAGCGGGTGAATAAATAACCTAGGCCACGGAAGAGATATTCCGTGTACTAAAATAGGCACCATTAGCAAAACCAATGTACGCTTGAAGGGATGTCGACATCTGCAATATCAAGAGTACTCAAGATAAGCAGGAATAATAGTCAACGCAAACTTAAACTAGACACACTCATCTAATCTAAAGCAACTAATCTCAGAAAAATGACTAATGTATAGTTAAGATCTTCACACAAAAAATCAAGCATAATATCTCTTCAGATAAAGTCCATCTCTCGGTTTATCTAAAGAGACCCCGTCATAATCAATCAATTCGTAAGCCCCTTTTGCAAGCACTCACTTGAAAATATAAGGACCATGCCACATGGGTTCAAATTTTCCAGCTCCTAGTTTATCGTTAGCTTGGTCATATACCAATACTAGGTCACCTTCTGAAAAAACATGAGGTGTAACACTTCAGTTGTACTGAGCTTTAACGTGTTTTTTATGAGCTTTGGCTGCTAATGCAGTGGTGCACCGAGTCTCATCTAATTGTGCCAGGTACAAAAAAAAAATTTCCTCTTCAAAAGTGATTAGTAGTAACTCTATGGCTAATTGGAGTGACGGTATTTCGCATTCAATCGGTAACACAACTTCTAAACCATAGACCAGTTGAAAAGGAGTGATCCCTGTTGCAGTTTTTGTTGAGGTTCGGTATGCCCAAAGTGATAATAAAAGCATAATATGCCAATTCGATTTATGAATTTCGATTATCTGTTTAATCATAGTGGTTAAAACTTTATTGACGGCTTCAACTTGACCATTAGCCTGCGGGTAATATGGAGTAGAGGTATCATGGCACATGCCAAGTTGGTCAGAAAGTTCAGTCATCATGATGTTTTGAAAATGACTCCCATGATCAGTAATGATAGCTTGGGGTACACTGAATCGATAAATCACGTGATTGAATACAAATGTAGCTGCAGTTTTTCCATCTTCTGCAAATGTAGGCATCGCCTCGGCCCATTTGGTAAAATAATCTACTGCAATAATAATATACCCATGCCCCCCATCCAAGTGAGGGTTACATGTAATGAAATCAATGCCCCATTTTTCAAAAGGACCGACAACAATTATGGGGTGATGAGGAGTTGGTGGTGCAGGCATTTTCCAATCATAAATTTGAGAGTTGTGGCATTTGCGGACCGCAAGAATACAATCTTTGAATAACGAAGGCAAAAAATAACCAGCGTGCAATACCTTTTGGGCTGTGGCATACAAAGACACATGATCGCCACATGCTCCAGAATGGCAGTCATTCAAAAATCATTTAGCTTCTTCATGAATCATGAGTCAAACAGCGTTGAAATACAGAATCCACACCACGATGATAAAGTGTGTCTCCAACAATATTGTATTGCTGGGATTGGTAACGAACCTTTCGTTGATGTGAATGTGAAAGTTCAGGCCGAAAATTTTGGGTTTGGAGATAAATGATGATATCCACATACCAAGGATCTAACGTACTAATAAGAAACAGAGATTCATTAGCGATCAGATGCTCTACCACAGTTTTTGTCTCAGTATTCGGGAAGTCACACATAAGTTCGGCGAACACCAGTGATTTCTTTGATTTGGATTTTTAAAATTCTAAATCAAACTTCTGAAGGATAACTATCCATTTAGAGTATTTTCCCCCCAGCAATTGTTTAGTCAAAATTTACATCATCGGTTTACAATTAGAAATCATAGTTTTTTTTCGTAACAAAAAGTAATGACAAAAACGTTGGACAACTTGAACTACTGCCAAGGCCAATTTATCCACATGTGAGTATTTAATCTCTATGGGATTGAGATTCCGAATGAGATAGTAAATCACATGTTCGTTGTGGAATTCATCTTCCTGAACTAATACCATTCCAATAGTGGAATTAGAGGCTGCTAAGTATAAAAATAATCCTGGCTGTAATTTGGTGGATGCAGTAATGGTGCATGGGTCAACACGTGCTTTAAAGCATCAAAATATTGATCAACGATCTCATCCCAAATGAAAGGAATATTCTGTTTCAAAATCCTGGTAAAACCTTTGGTTAACACAACATAGTTCTAGATAAATCTACGCAGAAAGTTTTCTTTCCCCTGCAAACTTCAGAGTTGGCGGAGTGTCAAAGGAGGAGGTAAATTGATAATGGCCTCAACCTTTGAAGGGTCGACACGAATGCCTTCTTTCAAAATGAAAAATCCTAGTAACCTACTAGATTGTACACAGAAAACACACTTGTGTGGATTCAAGCGAATCTTATAATACCTACATCGCATAAAAATCTCTTGTGAGTGAGTAGGATGATCTTCCTTGTGTAATGAATGAGCAGGTAAATCATTGATATAAGGCTGAAAAATGTGTTTAATGTCATGAAAAGCATAGGACATTGCCCTTTAAAACGTTTCCCCAGCATTATTTAATCCGAAAGGTAATTTACAGTAAGAAAATGTTCCCCAAGGACAAATGAATGTTGCTTTTGGTTGATCGGCAGGGAGTATGTTGATCTGATTGTATCCGAAAAATCCATCCATAAATTAATAAATTTCATTTCCAGCACAATCGTCAATAATTTGGTCGATATAAGGAGTTTGATCATTTTATTTCGGACAAGCTTCGTTAATATCCCTATAGTCAACACATACTCATATTGTTCCTTGTTTTTTCATAACAAGAATGATATTAGATACCCAATCTGTTAACGGGATCAGATAAATAAAACTTGCTCTTAGTAATTTCTCAACTTCGCCTTTAATGGTAGCATCTTTTCGTGGATGTATCGGATGTAATCGTTGTCTGACAGGTTTAGCATCCAGGTAAGTCTTTATTTCATGAATGACAATGTTGGGATCAATTCCTGGCATTTATTCATAAGACTAGGCAAATATGTCGCAGAATTCTTGAAATAGGGCTTTATATGTAGAAATTTCATCTGACATACACAAAGCACCTATATGAATGTTTTCAATAATTCCGGGTTTCATTGATATGTCAACAGGAATGGTGGAAGAAATATTCCCCAAATTTACTTCAAAATCCAAATTTGCGATCAAGATTGGACTCTGAGGTTCCTCAACATAGTCAGCTTTAAAAATAGAGGAAAATTTGTTTTTGAATTTATCAAGCTCACATAAAAATGATGACCTGTGATGGAGATCATCCCATGGCAATTCATCTACCGACAAGAATTCACGAATGTTTTCATTAGTATGAAACACTTGTTGAAAAGTATCATGAATTGATGTTGTAAGCAAGCTTGATGTTGAAAATGATTATTCGTTGATCACATTCATTGGATCATCATCAGTTTATAAAGGATCAGAAAATGACTGTAGTGCTTGATATGCTATCTCAAAATGACTCAAAGGCAACACACCATTGAATGAATCCAGTTCTGATTCTAAAGGCACTATCCAATGATCAGCGAATGGAATAGTTCTTGATGTAATCATATTTATATTAGCAATATTATGCAGTAAATTAGGTGTAGGGATAGAAAAATTTCCCATTAAAGCGGAATGTTTGATTAAACCTACTCCTACATCCTCATAAGGGATAGTCATTTTTCCAACGTGCTGAATACTATCAGTAGAAGCTGGGTCAGATGAATAATATGAGATATGATCAACTTTCACAATATTTCCTTGATGAGGAAACATAATTATTTGAAAGATGGATGACACGACAGCAGTCATAGCATAAGACCAAATTCGACCCAGAAGAAGGTTGTAATCTAGAGGGGCATCAACTACTTCCACATCTAAATTAACAGTTTTTCCTTCAAGCTCTATTGGTAGATCTTGTAAAATTCTGAATGGATGGAATCCTCTTCCATCAAAAGCTTTGAGTATTGTCGGTGACTAGTTAAGGGTTGGAGAACCAAGTGATTTCCAACAGTTTAACGACATGATACACGTAGATGCTCCTTCATCAATAACAGTGCAAAAGCAATGTCTTTTTTTTACTAGTACTGGGATCTGAAAAGCCATTTGATGAGGGAGGCGAGGTGTAAAATTTTCTAAATCGAACACCATGAGGTTTGAATCCTGAAGATCTACAGCTCCAACTGCTGATAAGAGTAATTTCCTTTGTGTTGGACATGATTGCAGCACTTCCAAGGCCGACATTGCTGAAGGAGATATTGATAAATCCTCCGCAATGTTGTAATTATGAGCAGCTCTCGCATGTGGATTGAAAGCTGATTTACGAATTACACCTTTAGTAGGAGGTTTGATTACTAAATCATGATTCGATTTCTCGATATGTAGTGGATCAAAAACCGAAGGAGATGTAGTTGGTGCAAAACTAGAATTTTCTACTTCTTTACTAGCAACGGTATTTTTACTACCATAATCTTGTGATCGAGTCGCAACCATCAAAATATATGTTGATGCATTAGAAGAAGATGCAATCATTTTTCTATCTTGAACAGGAAAAGGATCCTTCAAAACAGTAGGGGTGGATGAACCTTTGACAAATTTAGATACCTCGGCCGTATGTGGGCATTCCTTGGTGAAATGATCCTCGTCACAGATAAGACAAGGATAACAAGGTTTTCGTTTATCATCAGTTGTTTCATTTTTATCAGTGTTTTCCTTGGGAGATGAAGTCTGTTTACTTTTGTTCTTCCCTTTCTTCTTGTTGCCAGATTTTGACTTTGTAGTTGATGAATATGCAATGTGAATATCGGCAGAAGTTTCTAGGGAAGATTCTCCTTTTGGTGAATCAGGTAAAGTTATTATGGGAGAAGTGAACTTTGAATATTTCTTCTTACTATTAGTCATACTAACTGAACCAATTACACCATCAGCGGCATGAGACCCTGAAGGAGTTGTTGTTATCTGACTAGGATGTAGTAAATAGGGAATTTTCTCGTACAAAGTACATAGCTGGGTGTATACCAAGTCAAGATACTGAGCTTGAGAAATAACTTGTTCTTCTGTAACAACTCCTCCTTTAGCTACATCTTCAGTGATTTTTGGTAGCAATGATTTAATAAACCATTCTGCCAATATTTGATCTGGGATTAAAACTTTTACCAAATGTCTTCTATGTCTCCATTCATGTATATGATATGATATGTACGTAGACATAGATTGTTTTAGTGAAGTTAATAATTCTGTGCCGTTGTTGTATCTGAATAGCAACTGAAAATGAGTTAAGAAAGCAGTTTCTAGAGCGTTGAAATTGGTAAATGAGCCTCGTGGTAATTCAATGTATCACTTGGCAGCTAATCCTATTAACATTCTCTGAAAGAATCTAATTCAAATGGAATCGTCGATTAATGAGTTGGATGCACACCAAAGGTGGTAATTCATGACATGGTTAGAAGGATCCTCTCCTGATTTTCCTTCAAACTTAGGGATATCACTGGGCGACTTATGAGGCATAGGTGGCCAATACAGATGATAATATATAGGATCATTCATAAGGTGAGATAAATCAGGTAGATCTAAAGTTGTTATGAATGGTAATTGACGGGTAGGGTCCTGTTGATAACCTTGTGAGACTAAACTAGTCCCAGGAGGAGGATAACAAGGATATCTAGGTATAGCTTGTGCATTGGGAATCGAAATGCCTCCTAGGTAACCAGGAATAACCATACCATACTAGGGTTGAACAGGTGTCTGATATGTATACCCAGGGTATGGTTGTTACAGGTAAGCTGGATTTTGAACAAGTCCATATTGATACGGCCCCTGATACGGTTGATAAGGAAACTGAGGTTGACTTGTTATAACTGTACTTGTACTAGGTTGTCCCATCGGAATCTGAACAATAGTCTAAATTGTATGTCCAGACTGCGGAATAGAGACTTGAGGAATATGTACCGATGTTTGAGGGGCATAAGTAATATGAGTTGTAGACACTCTAGGAATAGGTGTGGTAGGTTGAACAGAAGTCTGAGCAGCAGTTTGTGGTGGAGTCGTAGGTGTACTCGGACCAGGCTGTTGAATAGGACCAAATGCAGGTATTTGAATGGCAGGTTGGACAAGTTGTTGGGGTTGATTATAACCATCTTGTTGTCCAGCTTGATAATAAGGTGCTTGCACATTTGGTTGTAAATTCTGTTGGACTTGAGATGGATCCCACACCATTCTGGGATATGAAGGTCCCAATGAAGGTTGTACATAAGACAGACTGTAACTTGGTTAAACATATGGCTGATAATTGACTATATAATTTCCACCTCCTTGTAACATTTATTGTTCTGGATAGAACTATTTTCCTAAAGGAGGTTGCAATCCTTGAGCTGGGTACTGCCCTTGAGGTTGATATTGACCTTGATGCACGTACTAACCTTGAGGTATATACTATCCCTAAGGTTTACCTTGAGGTATGTATTGTCCTTGAGGTTGATACTGACCTTGAGGTATGTATTGTCCTTGAGGTTTCCCCCCATGCTGTATTTGACTACTTTGAGGTTTCCCCCCAGGCGATAAATTACTACCTTGAGAACCTGGGTTTGGGATATTTCCAGACATCATATAAATTTTCTCATTGTTCAAAGTTCCAATATTTGATTCATTCGGGCCAGATGATGGCATAGGTTTTTTGGGAAGAGGAGATGCTCTTGAGAATGTACCAGAGAGCAACTGATAGCCTACAAGAACAGACAGACCAACATACAAAAATGTTTTTGGCGATTCAATAAATATAGATGACTCACTAGACATGTTTAGCAGAGGTCTATAACCTACTGGTGTATGGAAAAAGTGAATTTGAGGTGGCGAATGCTCTAGACCTACGTTTTGTAGAAAATCTGTTAATGAAGAATACCAAGCATCTTGTCTGAAAGGACTGTAAAAAATTGATTCACATTCTCTAAGATTTAAAGATTCTTGAGCTGAAGGAAGAACAACTTCTTCTTCAGTGTCATTAATTTCTTCAATACTAATGAGACTAGGAGGAAGATCTTTTGTGATCTGGTTTCTTACTCTAGGTGAATCAGGATGACCAGAAGTTGGAGGAGCGAATTCTAAAGTAGGTACAGATGTAGCAGATTCAGTTTCCGGTTCAGAAATTTCAGGTTTTTCAGCTGATAACTCGCTTGTTGCAGAAACAACTTCAGTTAATTCAGAAATTGAGATTGACTGTGGAGTATGTTCTGCTATTTGTGGTTGATCTACTTCAACATCAGGATGAATAATTATGGATGATTCTCCATGTTCTGTTAATCCAGTTCTACTGATAACATTTGGTATCAGATATTTAATTTTTTCTAATTGGCTTGGTGTATACTCAGGGGGTTTCCCCAAAGTTCTACGCGACTGTCTTGGTAGTTCTGCCATGATTAAAACTTTTAACACATGTAAACAAAGAAAATTTCAATCAAATGATCCTAAGGTCACTAAGAAAACAATCAAATGAATCACATGCCTATAAAAATCTAAGAGATCAATCCACACACAAATATTAGATACCCGCACTAAAAACACTAGTTGGTGATGAGATCCAACATCGTACAATTTTAACGCAGAAATTGCGGTTGGAACAGTTACCCCGACAACCTCCTTAATGAAACAGACTAGTGCAATTTTCTCCACTTAAACCATCTTGAGTGAAGATAACCCTCCGGAGAGTCCAAGTGAGTCTAGCCGATGTCTGTTTCAGGTACAGTGGGACCTCCCCTCCACCGTCACCTTGGAAAAGAATCCTAAATTTTATGGCCATTAAGGTCACCAACGGGAACACATATACCCGGGGGAATAGTCTACGATCCGATATACACGCAAGGGCAGAGTAACAAGCTCAATCCCCTTGAAGGCTCCTTGACATAATCCAAGGTTTACCAACAAGTGACCCCAGGCTCCTCGACAATGGTCTATCCGAGGTTTACTGTTTTTAATACGTGCACATCTTCTATCATTCCCAATGAGATAGGTATGATTACCTCATTGGTTCAGATATGATATCGTGCTTGAATCCTTTAGTAGGAGCTTCCTAGAGCATACATGCTACAATTGGATTTTCCTACCTCAAGATCAACTACTTTTTTGTTTTTACTGTCTTGGAAAGTTAACTAAAACCTATTCCAAGACACTAGCCTAATCTATGTTGGTGGAAAAGATCCCTAGAAAATATAAAATTTCTAGATTGATTTTAATTAAGTGTTACTTTGCATTGATGTTTGTACAGGTTCTTCCGAGGTCCCAAACATTCATTTTCCTCAGTTTGACAAGACTCCAACTCTCTAAATCAGCATGAGACTATGGCCATGAGTATGTAATCTCTCTCATGCCAATGATGCCAAATGTGGAGAGTATAATTTCTTCAGTAATTCACCTCAAAAATACCAAGTTCTAAGTACCCTTGAGACTGAATCATGGTCTCAATTTATGACAGAAGGGAAGTAGTTTCAGCTCCAAAAATGAAGGGATAAAGCCCTCTCATTATGGGATTTCAACTCCAAAAACCAAGGGATAGCTCCATTTATGAAGGGATAAAGGTTCATGAATGGAAGGGGTGAAGCTCGACCAAATAGCGCTTCTATAAGGCCCCAGCTGGGAGAATATTCGACCATCTGAGCTTCTAGAACTTAATTTTCTTCTTATATTAACTTTTACGGGGGTTCACAGTTTTAATGAGCAGAACGTGCAGGATGTGCCGCAGGTTTTATAGCTATAAACTACGGTACCACAGGAAAGAACTAGGAAAAGTGCAGAGTTAGGATTTTTAGGGTTTTAATAAGCTTTTTCCCAATTCCAAGACTTGATTTAGGAACTTTATGTTTTTATACCTCTAAGGGAGAAATAAATAGGTAATGATGAACCCATATAGACAGCTAAACGTCATGGTGACAAATTTTAGTGTAACAGTTTACCGTTTCCTTTTGTCTGATTCCTGGTAATCCTCCTAGAAATCCTTGTGTCAGACTTTGTCTTGTTGCTTGTGGATGGTGGTTGAGGTGCCACTGTAGTTTCCTAAAAATGCTCAACTTCCATCTCCATAGGCTCTGCTATAGGCTGCATATATTTTTCAAGTTCAACTTCAGCTCCAACTATGGGACCATTAACTTTTTTGGAGTATTTGTTTTGGAATTGGGTGTCTTATTTGGAGTAATCACATCCACGTCATAACCACTCAAAAATAAAAATGTAGCCCAGTCTTTGTTCAACCTTTGCAAGTCCTCCATAACCAGCAACTTAATCAATCCATGATGAAAAAAATAGGTCTCACTACTCTCAAGTTTTGCATGAACTTTATCCGACATCTTACCTAAACTCCTGAAAAGGAAGAATGGGAGGTCTAAGAGATGTTCACTTGTAAAATGGAGTAGAAGTCTAAAATGGTACTGGTATATCATGTGGAATCTTCCCTCGCATGTAAAATACTTCTAGCTTACCAGCAATAGCTTTGAATAGTTATCCTTTAGATAGCTTGTAAGTATACATGATGTGATGCCCACCCCTATATGCTCTTTTTTCAAGAACTCATCACAATTCTGTAATTTAAACTTAGAGGCCTTGAACCATTCTTCCTCGGATCTATGAATCTTGTTGCTTGAGAAATGGTTTCAGGGGAAACTATAAAATTCAATATCCCTACCTTTGAAGCATTACCCACGAAATTCACAGCAAATTCTTTGGAAACTTGGGCATGATACCCCTACAACGTCTGACAAAATCTCATACAACCATCTTTGGTGAACGCCTCCACAAAATTGGGGTCTTCAATGACCAATTTTTGGTCCATAGGTTCATACCTAACTACTGAGCCTCCCTTGTTGGTCTTCTTATGTGTAGCCATCTCCTCCAAAACAACGATGCTTTCTTTGAAATTTTCACCTGAAGAAGATAACCTTAACAACAAGCTATTTTTTGGATAGAATTGAGCAATTATCTATGACAACAACTAGATCGGAGACACAAAAGGGAAATGGTGATAGAAGCAGCTTACAGGGATGACAAAGGTAAGTGTTTAGGCTCTAATGCATGAGGGTTAAATTAAGAAAAAGAAAAAGTGGAGGTAAAACAGAATGAAGTAGTGGTGATGATGAACATGCATGAGACACATTAAATTATGATTTAAAACAATTAAGCATGTGATGGAAACTTGACCCCTAGCCTCTCATAAAATGACAACTCATCTATCCCTGAATCGTTGTAGAAAAAAAGGAGTTCGTAGCGAATTTTGTTATAAAGTTGGCAGATTCACTACGGAATTGTCAGGTGTGTCCGTCGCGAAAATCACCTGATTTACACAGAAATCGCTGCAAACTCAGGTAAAAGGTGAAAAATGTCAAAAATGAATTATTTGACCTGATGTATGTGATTTTTTTGAAATTGGCTTATGATAAGACCTTAATTACACAACACAAAAACACCTTAGACCCTTTAAACTATAGAATAATCATGAAATTTTAAAATTTTCATGAATTTATTTGATCAACCTACTTGACCTAACTCTAAATGACCTATATGACCAACCTATTGTTATTGATGATAACAATCTAGTTGGTTTTGGGGGATTGAGTTTGAAATTTGGGGTTTGGGGGATTAAATCTCAACCCCTTGGTCACATGGGATCACAGGGTTTGTGACCAAGAGCTTATCCATGAAGGGTCTTAAGCATGGAGTATGCTAACTAGACAAGACTTGTTGGAATAGGTCTAGAAATCTTAGTGAAAGTTTTAAATTTTTAAATTTGTCTCATTATTTTTGGGGGATTGAGTTGGAATTTATGGTTTGGGGGATTTACAACATCCCCTTGGTCACTTGGGTTAGCAAGGGTCATGACCAAGAGCTTACCCATGAAGGAGATTAAGCATCGAGTATGCTAACGGAGTATCAAGTTTTAGAAGGTTCTTTTAGTTATATTTTTGGCCTAGTGGTCCATTAACTAGACTAGCTTTAAGTTTTCTAAGGCTCTCTTAGCTCACCTACTAGCTCGATAATCTGTTAACGAGAGTGGTCTTAATTTTATGAAGGCTCTCTTAGTTATATTGATGGTTCGATGGTTCGTTGACAAAATCAACCTTCAGTTCTCGAAGGATCTCTTAGCCAACTTGATGACCAAGTGATCTATTCATTGGACCAACCTTAGGATGTTGGAGACCTTGCTTTATTTTTATTTACAACCTAGTGACCCAGCAATCCATAAAGTAGACTAGGAAATGGGAATGCATCTAGTTTATATTTTAGTGCGGCGGATGGGAAATCCAATATTTGTCAAGATCCAAAAGTTCAAACATCTGAACAACTTTATAGACATATTTTTCCAAAAGGTTAGATGTCAATTATGGAATCCATATGTGATGGAATTAGCAGTTTGAGGAAGGAAGGATCCAAAATATTTCAAGAGTCATGAACCAACACTACATTCAGTTATGTGCTAGAGACAAAAACCAAATTTGTCACAAAATAGAACTCTAAGCAACTATAAAAAATGAAAATAAGGATTTTAGAAATTTCTGATCTGGATATGAACATTAGGCTGACATGAAATTTTTAGTACATGACCCTATGTGGTGTCGACACATGGTTAGGGACTACCATGTGTTTTCCATGTGACATTGATGTGGTATTGTACGATGGGGACATGGGGGGGAAAGGACTACCATGTCACAATGGTATAGATGCTAATGTGGTACTTAGGAGGTAAAATATCCAAATGAGCATAAATTTTCATCCATTGCTCAGATTTGGATTAAATTTATATCGCTAGAAATATATCAATGAGAAAAAGATTATGGTGATATTGGAAAGTAGCTTCAAGGTTATAGAAGTAAAACAAAATTTGATAACCTTCTTTCCATAAAGTAACCTTGGAGGTTGAGGCTAGACACCTCCATTAACTAAAAAATACCTTTAGGGTGTTGGTGTTGTTACAAAAAAAATTTGAACTTGTTAAATATGAAATCCTTGTGAAGAAAAGGAAAACCATATAAGTAAGTGTTGATTTGAAAATTTCATTTGTTGAAATGCACATTAGTTTGCGGAAATGAAGATCTATTATGGAAAAGTTAATGGCTATATATGAAAATGAACATGTATGTTCTATTGGTCTCTTTATGAAGGTGCTAAATGGAATACCATGACTCTAAAAGTGGCTAGACTATTCAAAGAAATTGTGGCATTATTGAAGTAGTGGAAAATGAAAAGGATGTGAAATATTATGTTGACATGCAAGAGAAATGATGTCGGTGCACTTGATAGGAAGAAATCCACATATTCTTGCAGCAAACAAAAGGAACTTGGAAGAATGTGTTATTAAAAAGGCACCTAGAATGGTGTGCTACTAAAATGGTGTAGTGTTGCAAAGAATGATACCTAAAATGGTATGAAAACTAAGGAAGTGCACCTTTAAGGGGAAAGGATTGTAACCTGTTAGGGTCCTATAATAATAGGGTTCATAATTTTGAATTGATTTTCATTAGTCTTGTAATATGTACATACTTTGTTTTCTGCAAATTGTTTTCCCATATTAGAAAAATTAAAAAATGTAAAGAGGGTAAAAGTCCTAAAAGAAAAATCAAAGGACTTGAAAGAAAAAAGATCAAAAAGAATATAAAAATGGACCCCAAACAAAAAAGAGACAAAAATAAAACATGAAAGTGATGCAAATAAAAATGCCACTACTATTTACTTTTACTGCAAAAATAAAATTGTGTGCAACTTGTTAAAATTCCACAATCCATGAAGGTCAAACTGCTTAATTTTGACCCTTCATGCTTTAAATTTCATGTTGTTAGATAGAGAATAAAGATCTAGCCAAACAGTCTAATCTTGGTAGATCAGTAGTTAGGTAGAGAATAATAAGGAGCTCAACAGTTTAATCTGAGCCTTTGGAAGAAATAAGGATAGAATTAGTTATTTTGTTGTTTAAAAGAAAAATGAATAAGGGTTTGCAAGCTCAAATGCACCCATGTAAATGAAGAAAACATGTTACGGTAGCAGATGGGTAGGTAGAAGCAGTTTTCACAAGCAGGGATAACAGATAATTGGTCATTTCATTTACTAATTTCCCTTCAAAATATTTTCCCTTGTAAAAATACCTTCTCCCCCTTCATTTTACCCTTTTATCCTTTTCCCCCTTGCAAAAAATACCTTTTCCTAAGTTAAAACACATTTTTCCTTTGGAAAAGTTAAAAATACTTTTACTAATTCCCCTTTATTCAAAAATACCCAAAAACCCATAAAAATACATTAATCCTAAAGTTAAAAACGCATATCGGGTCCCACTATAAAAACATACCCCGATGTTATTTTTTACTTAGTGTATTTTTATATTTCCATGTATTATACAAATCCCACAATTACATTACTTTATTAACAATTGACCTAATGTATTAAATCCCTTATATACCTTTAACTCCATATTAATTTAATTCCTTTATATATATCATTCCCAACCCAGGTTTTATTTATAACCTATAGTTCTATTTCCCCACATGCGACATATTTCCATACCCCACTTACTGTTATCCCCACCTATACATAAATCACACTTACTGAAACCCCATTGGTTGTATTATAGATCTCGACCATATATGTATTAAACCTTATTTTTAAACCCAACGCATAGTTTTAAACCCGGGCCTCACGCCATTTGATCCCGCAACTCCATCAAATCCTCCCAGCTATCATATCTTCACCCGCCAGATCTAACGGCCATTATCTCCTACCGCGCATTTCATTGCCCAACTTTTAACACACTCAAGACCTTGTGAAAATTGCGGTTTGCGGGACTCTCCTCCCTGATACATGTCTAAATATTATTTAATCGCATCCTAATACCATTATCGCTTACCACCTTCACTCATTGCAAAAACCACTCAGCGGTTTTCTCCTGCTAGTTGCACAAACTGCCCTATCAATTACAAATTGACCACCCAATAATGCATTCACCATTGATAAAAATGCATATAAACTACCCAATTGTGCCTTTTCATCCTTTCTGTTACCATTTTCACGCAAACAGAGATATTTAGACCTAAAATATTGTTGCCGACTCCATCTTTAAGCCAAATTGAAATTGAAATCCAACCATCTCCCACTACAAACCTTTCATAAGTCATCCAAGCACTATTAAAGACCAACAGAGCCTCATAAAGCTTTCTTCCACCTCAGAAACCCTTCTGCATAGAAAAAAAACTTCATTTTTCTAGGTATTCTTCAAAAGAAAAGATCTATTCCTCAATTTGAAGAGGTAATATAGCTAATTGAATCATTTAGAGCCTTTTTTCAAACCTAAAGAAAGCCCTTTTCCTTCCTAAAAGCTCTTTTATGTAAACCCTGGACCTACTTACACAGATTCTAAAGCCTTGGACTATTTAAGATCACATAGATTGACTAAAATGAAGAAATTTAAGCCTCTGTATACCTAAAAAAGCCTACTGTGCCTTTCAACCCATTTTCTGCAGACTCTAGGTGTCTTTTTACAAAATTCCAAGGTCTTGAGATTATTGTTTGTCACAAAGATTTCACTATAAGCCTTAGGCATCTATTTACAAAAATTTGAAGCTCAGAAATTGCCTTTTGTTACAGAAAACAGAGTTTCATGAATTGAGCAAGTTTAAACCTTATTACAAACAAAATATAAGCCCATGTTCTATCTAAATCCAATCTGCAACCTATTATAATTTTCCAGAGGTACCCCTATAGGCCTAAAACAGTTGTTTAAAAGTCAAAAGAGTAATAAATTGATAAATCAGACACAGACTTCAAGATTACTGATATAGTCACAGAATTTAACCTTCTTGAGCTCAACTGTTAGAGCCAAGTAAAAATTTTATGCGGTATTATGATCCCCTTGGATTTATAAGTAAAATGAGAGTTAAGTGCAAACTCACTCCCTATGTACATGAAAAGAAACCAAACATAGAGAAATTCTCTAATCAATCTGAATGGTTGGAGAACACATTGGTAGAGGCAGAGAAGCAAAGTGATATTAGTCAAACTTTGCAAACTCCATCCCAAGAAGACAGGAATGCAAAGAGAAACAAAGAGGAAGGATCATATACAGCAAATACTACAACAGAGACCCAATTTAAATTGAGATACAGTAAAAAGCCAAAGTTAAATCCTGTCAATAGAGAAGTGGAGACAATAAAGGTGATTGATACAGAAATAGCAACAAAGGACAATGCACCTCCTACAATAATTGAAGAAGAACAACACCCTACTACTTCAAACAACACAATATGGAAGTTTCTTCATCTAAAAAACCAGCATACAAGGATATGGATATCAAAGAAATATACAAAGAAATCAAAGCTAGAAATGAACAAATTAAAACTGAAATATATTCCCAATGTTTGAAAAAAACTCCTGGCATTCAGAATAGGCTTCTTTCAACCTTTTACTATAAGAATAAAAAGATTCATATGACATTTCTTCAACCCACAATTCAAACTCCCAAGTCATCCTCTGATTACAAAAAGACATATTTTGAAGTCTTGACCGAGGATATTTATCCTCTAGACCAAATTGAGTTTCATAAACAGGGAGGGGAGATGATGTATTCTACAATGACCACCAAGGCCATGAGTTTACAAAAGTTACAAAACGCTCTTGCAAATATGAGAGCTCAACTCAAATTGGAAAAAACATCTTCACAGCCAAAAGACACTAGAATTAAATCCTTAGAAGAACTAGTAATTGAAGTAGGATATGATCCTAAAAATGTCAAAGTTGCAGAGGAATTTAGAAAGAAGAAAAATGCAAGCATTGTTGCATTAAAGAAGCAACTAAATTTTCTCCCTACAGAACATCCTCAAGCTAAGGAAGTTCTACAGGATACAAATCAGAAAGATGAGATGATGAATCTCATTCTACAGTTGACTGCTCAGATAAAGGAAATGGAGAATGAAATGGAAAATTTGTTCCAAGAGAAGAAAGCCAACAAAGAACCAATCCCAGACATTTTCATTCCTGTAGTTACTACTGTTATACCTTCCACACTAGCAGAATCACTGGCTCCTACAGTCCCCATGGCTACAGCATTACCTGTCACTTCATCAACAACTTCAGCAACAGATTCTTCAACAACATCATCACAGCATATAGATGAAGCAAGCAAGTTGGTAAAATCCATGCAAGACATGTCTATTCAAACTAATGAGATTAACAGACTTAAAGAATAGATTAAAAGTCTTGAAGATGAAAATAAACTTGCCAAGATAATGCATAAGAATGAAGAACAAAGAGCCAACAGATTGAATGAGCAGTTGAAGAAATTAGACAAATATTTAACATTGAAAGAACCCATGGCTCAAATCATACAACAGCTATGGCCCAATATCATTGAAGCAGTCAATGATATTTGGTCATACATACAGGTAATTTATGAACAGAAAGACTTAGTCAAATCAACAAAAGAAGCCATTCAAAATATAAAAGAAGAGCTTGGTAAAAAACCTAATGAAGCTCTTGAAATGATCAAGTTTCTAAATTCTAAGAGCAGGAAAGAGTTAGAAGAAATTGGTATTAATGACAGAACATAAACCATCCTAGAAGTTAGGAAGATAACTTCTAAAAAGAATTTGATGATACAATTAGAGGAGAAACGCCAAAATATGGAGGTTTCCATTACCAGGTTTTTGATGAAATTTGGTGTCCTAAGGTCGAAAGGCCTTCCAAATCCATTAGTTACTCATGATAAACTAATAAAGCAGGATGATTGTGACAATAAAATGAGAGAAGTTGCAAAGTAACAAGTCAATCTGCCTACCTCACATGGTATTCCAACAGGGAAGGTAATCTACAAGAGTTTGGAGAATTTGTTTTACCTACAGCATGAGGTGAAACACAAATTTATCAACAGGCCAACATTCTCATAGTATACTGAAGCTGATGAAATTTTCATAAGGATGATGAATATAAATCTTCCAGAGGCAGAACTTTGGAAAAAATTGACTGGTTTACTATGAAATCAGATTGCAGTAAGCACAAAGTAGTAAAAAACATAACAGAGCTTGTTGTTTTTACAATACAGTTACAGTTTTGCAATGAAAGAGTATGAGGTTAAAGTGTATAAGTTTAAGGTCAAAGTTTAAAATTCAAATAAAAAATTACATAGCAGAGATAAAGCTGCCAGTGTGAAAGACACCTCACTATCCAGTTGCAACCTTCATTGTATAGCAAAGAGAGAAAATATCAACAAGTAAAGACAGCGAACAAGTAATTTCAATAAAAAAAGGGACAGCTAGCATTAGTTAGAAAGTTGTCACTATCTTCTTCCATGAAGATATTTCTTTTCCATGAATAATTCCTAAGTTTGTTTTCGGATTTTTTGTAAAGATTTTTTCTATAAATACTTCTCATTTAGAAGTATTGAGTGTGGATGAATTGATGAACACTTCTATAGTTGTACTATTCTGAACCTAAGGGTGATTGTACCAATTTCAAGCCAGCGGACTAGATTAAAGAAATAAAGCATCATATTACAGGATTCATGTGTTGAGCCACTACAGTGAAGTATTTTCACTTTTTTCTTTGTCAAACTCTTATGTTTTTCATCAATACTTGTATGTTGTTCTAAAATATAAATGATAAATCAGGAATTTTTATTTCATAATATGTTAAAAGCACTATGTCTTGAACTATTTATCATTTACATGTTTCCCACTGATATCTAGACTAAGGAACCCTTAATTGTTCCCTAGTTTTGATTGACCTCTTCCTTTTCACTCATTATCTGGATTTGAGAACCCTTAATTGCTCTCTTACCCTGATTGAAACCATTTTCACCGTCAGCATTGAAGATCTGAAGTAACTCAGTTATCTTTCCCTGTAAAAATTTCCCTTTTGAACTTGATCCTGATCTAACTGCTTTGACACATTGAATCCATTATCCCAATGGAATACAGACCTACATCTATCCATCTAAGTAAGTGATTTCACCACCAAATCAAATCAAAATCCAAAACTAATTTACCCTACATAACTAGCCTAAAATAAAATACAATCAACAAGGATAAATTATATAGAGAGAGCCCTCTTTGAGCATTAGGAAGGCTATATCCTAAAGGCTTAAAAGTAGGTTTGTGGTTACCTCTAATATTCTTTAAAACAAAATCTAAAATCTAACAACTCTTGAGAATTATTGGAGTGATAACATACTGATGACTCCACTAGGGAACTAACCAATCCTCAGTTTTAAAATAAATCTTAAGGGAAATATTTTTACTTATATTTTCACCTTAAGATTGTTTTAAAGAGTTGTTAATAAATTTTCCATAAAAAACTGTAATTCAGGCTTCCATAAGATTCTACTATACCAATTCCAATCTAGATCCAGAACCTGTTGTCATAGTAGATAAACCTGATAGAATTGCAAAGAAAAGCAAAAAAGTAGAAAGTTTAGGTAATAAGAATTCATTGATCAAAGAAAATTCTCTTCCAAATAAATTATCATGTTTACAAGACATTGAATTTGATCTAGCTTTTGAGAAAACTTTGTTTAGAACTAAATCAGAAAGTGGCATACATAATAGTGTAATAGATCTTGATTTCATTTCATTGATTGAAAGTAAGAAGGAAACGGTTTCACTACATTCAGAAGAAAAAGTCTTAGAAGTTTATGATAAACTTGATTCTATAACTACAACTTTGATTAAGGAAATTGATGAAGCTTATATACAAAATTCAGTTGAATTGACTGCTTTATCAACCTATACCCCTAAGCCTTCTACTAGTCATTTAGATACCATCCTTTTAGAATTGTAGGTTCATCCTTATTTTCTACCACTTCATCCATTGTTTCCACCACACTTCATTCCACAGATTAATTTTTTCCAAAGCAACCTTTTCAACCTAGAGTTTTATTTCCATCCTCAAATAGTTCAAGTTCATCCCCTAGCATTTCTTCTGCATTTTCCAATACTTCGTTCTCATTTCCAAGCTCTTCTTATAGCATCCCAACTACATCTTCTAATATCTTAATCTCATCTGAAAGTGCTTTAACTACATCTGCAATTACTTCAAGTTCTTCACCAAGTACTTCAATCTTACTTCCTAGTCAAGCTAGAATCCAAGCCATGGCTACCAGATATGCCCCATTGGTCCTACAAGCCCCTCTAAATGCCATGCCCCAAGATTATTAAAGCAAAATCCCTCAATTTGATGGAACCACTCACTACACTGCACAACAACATGTTAATAAAATGACAAACTACTTTGAATTGCATCAATTAGATGATGATGATGTTCAAATGAGACTTTTGCTCAAAATTTAGGTGGTGATGTTAAGAAGTGGTTTAAAGGTTTGTCTGCTGGTAGTATAGCTGATTTAACTGCTTTCCATAAGATTTTTCTTAATATATGGGAGAAGAAGAAGAATCCATTACAAATTTTGTATGAATTTTAAAATATAAAAATAACACCAAATGAAATAGTTCAAGACTATTGTACAAGATATAACAGTATTTACAATACAATCCCTGCTAATCTTAAACCTCCTCCAGACTCTACCCTTATCAAATTCCCTGATGGGTTTGATATAGATATGGATTACCAACTGAGGGAGAGGAATCCTAAAACCTTAGAGCAGATGCAAAGTAATGTTGTAAGTGTATAAGCAAACGTGTTAGCCAAGAAAGCTAGATTAAGAAATGAAAGGAGAGTGACAATAAAAGAGGAAACATCAACCTCAGATTTGAAAATAGATAACTTAGAAAAAACATTAGAAATAATGATGGATAGGTTAGATAACATGGAAAGGAAGCCACAGTGGGATAACGGCCAACAACAACGACCTCAAATTTGAAATTCCAATTTCAGGAAAAACACCAACACTGGTAAGTCTAGAGAATCAGCACCTAACCAAACAATAAGACCACCTTTCCAAGAGAACTATGTTGAAAATTATCATCAAAATGAAAATGATGAAAATACTCAGATAAATCTAATGGGTATTAATGATGATAACACCATTTTTCTTACACAAGAAGAACATGAGTTGTATGAATTACAACAGCTACAATTAGATTCTGGTGAGTCTTTTGATTACAAGCAAGGTTATGAGTTTGAAATTAATGAATTTCATAAGCAATATAACCTTAGGAGCAAGAAAAATGTAGAAGCCCCTACTAAGAAATCTCCCCAAACTCAAACAAAGAAGACAGTAGAGGCTCCTACAACTAAATTTCTGCAAATTCTTCCTAGGGAAAACCAAGAAAACTCAATTTCTAATCAGAAAATTTCAAGTCCCAAAATTACACCTAATCCTAAAATTGCTGACATTACAGATACTGTTCTTCAAACATCATCAGATCCTGAAAAATATGTTGTTTCCAAGACAACAAATTCTGCTAAAACAATAATTTCAGATCCAAAAACATCTGTTGTTGATCCAAAATCAGCAGATCCTAAAACAGCCACTGCCAAAACAGCAGCTGAAACCTCAAAATCTGCCAAAACTTCCACTGCATCTCAAAATTTCCCTGAAAAGAAAATCAAAAGCAGTGAAATAGTGGAAATACAAATAGAAAGTGAAAAACCAACTGTATAAAAAGAAGATAAACTCACCCAAACTACAGTTACAAAAGAAGAAATAATTTAGTTAGGAAAATCACAAGCACCATTCAACATCCAAGCTGAAATTTCCAAATTAAAGAAATCAATTCCTTTAACAGAGTTGGTAAAACATGACCTATACAAATCACATATCATTGAAACTTTAAACATGAATGATGGAGAAGACTCTGCAAATTTAAGTGATGATCAACCAGAACTAATCTTTGGTCTTGAAGTTAATGGAAAACACCAGGAGGGAGGAGTTCCTCCTTTCTACACTAGCTTAATTGTTCATGATTAGATTTTACATAATGCAATGCTAGATTCAGGTGCCTCACATAATTTTATGTCAAAGAAATAATGGAAACCTTGAATTTAGACATCATTAGACCTTATAAATATCTCTTCTCATTTGATTCTAGTAAAGCAAAATGTTTAGGCTTGATAAAAGATTTATGTGTTACTTTAGTTGAACACCCTGGAAAAAGCATATTCATGGATATTGTAGTAGTTGAAATCCCTCTTAAGTATGGAATGTTTCTATCTCACTCATGGGGAGCTAAACTGCAGGGATCTCTACAACTAGACATTTATTATGCAACATTATCATTTTTTTTGTTAGGCCAAGAAACTTTACAGAGAGACATTAATGAAATACATGGTTAGTAGTGTAGAAAGACCTCGAAACTATCATATTTATTCTACACCTACTGATATGGACTCCTTCATTTTATGTAATTCTGAAACTGGTATAGGGAACAACAATAAATTAAAATAGAAAAATAAAGCATCAAACAGTGACAACATTTTTCATGAATCAATGTGGCACCTAGATTTTGATGGATCAGTTAACAAATTAGGATTTGGAGCAGGAGTTTGGATACACAACATGGAAAACAATCATGCATAAGCTCATGCCTTTAGATTAAATTTCAAATGTACAAACAACATGGCTGAATATGAAGCTTTGATTTTAGGACTGCAGATTGCTAGAAATTTAAGAGCCAAAAGAGTGTCAATCATGGGTGACTCTGAGTTAATTGTGGAACAGATAAGAGGATAGTATTATGTATATAATCCTAGGTTAAGCCAATATAGAGAAAAAGTTTTAGATCTGATTAGTGAACTGCTTGAATGTGACTTTGTTGCAATTCCTAGAATACAGAAGATGCAAGCACACAGTCTAGCAAATTTTTCTAGCACCTACAATCTGCCTTTTCAACCAAATCATAAATATAAAGCATAAGTTAAACACAAACCTACAATACCAGATAATCTAAGATATTGACATATATTTTCACAAGATGAATAGATTTATCATTTCATGAATGTTGAAGGAGAATTTCATAACTATAACATAGACACAGATTGTACAGTAGATCAAACCATTTATAGTGAAATTGATATAAATGTTGTAGATGTAAATAATTTAGATTTAACTAAACCCAATAAATTTACTCAAGTAGAAATAAATAATTAAGAAAAGGTAGAGATTGAAGAATTAGCAGATGATGAATCTAACATTTTAAACCTTAAGAACAACCTTTTACCTAAGGGATTAGCCCCTTTAGAGGATCTTTTTGATTCAAATGATGTTGCAAGAAAACCAAAGATGGAACCATTAAAATCTAACGT
Organism: Pinus albicaulis; assembly: GCA_034641835.2. Taxonomy (NCBI): domain Eukaryota; kingdom Viridiplantae; phylum Streptophyta; class Pinopsida; order Pinales; family Pinaceae; genus Pinus; species Pinus albicaulis. The sequence continues at coordinate 1,151,838,593 of CM076582.1, read as the reverse complement.
AGAAGAATGCAATATAGGAACATAAATTAAGCCTAAGATGATAAAACTTTCAAAAGCCTTACGTCAAGAACAAAAATTGAAATACATAACTTTGTTTAGGGAATTTCGGGATGTATTTTCATGGAGTTATGAGGATTTAAAATCTTATTACACTAGCATAACACAACACAAAATACCCATAAAAGAAGATCAAAAACCTTTCAAACATAAGCTTAGAATAATAAATCTAGTTTTAATGCCTTTAATTGAAAAATAGGTTAAGAGAATGTATGAAGCCCAGATAATTGCACCTATCAGATATTTTGATTGAGTTTCAAACCTAGTTCCCACTAGGAAGAAAATAGGGAAGATCAGACTGTGTGTTGATTTCCGGAATTTAAATAAAGTGTCCTTAAAAGATAACTACCCTCTCCCAAAGATGGATCACATTTTACAGAGAGTAGTTGGTTCTTCCATGATTTCATTGCTTGATGGATTCTCTGGATATAACCAAATTTTAGTTCAACCAGAAGACCAGCCTAAGACTACATTTACTACTCCTTGGGGTACTTTCATGTATGTGAAAATGAATTTTGGATTAATGAATGTAGGAGCCACTTTTCAAAGAGCTATGGATATAGCTTTGCTAAAGAAATTCATGATTTTTTTGTGATTTATCTAGATGATATTACTGTATTTTCAAAGACTGACACTGAGCATCTAGATCACCAAAGATAAGTGTTTATCAAATGCAGGAAATTTGGCATTTCTTTAAATCCTAAAAAGACTCTATTTGGACTTGAAGAAGGTAAATTATTAGGACATATCATATCTAAAGAGGGAATTAGGATATACCTAGCTAGAATAGAGGTCATTCTGAACATAAGTCATCCTAGGAATATTAAAAAATTGCAGGCTTTCTTAGGTAAAATCAATTTTCTCATAAGATTCATTTCAAACTTAGCAGAAATAATTAGAGAACTCAATAACATGTTGAAAAAATACTCAGTACTTAAATGGACTGTGGAGGCCAAAAAATCATTTGAATCAATCAAACAAGCCTTGACAAAAACACCAGTCCTAATAAGTCCTTATTTCAAAAAAGATTTCATTATTTTTTCCTTTGCTTCAGAACATACTATTGTTGCAGTCTTACTGCAGAAGAATGATCAGGGCTATGAGTAGCCCATTGCTTTTTTTAGTAAATCACTTAGAGATGCCACTTTAAAGTGTAACATAATGGAAAATCAGGAACTAGCTTTAGTGAAGGCTATCAAAGACCTTAGAGTATACATCTTATATTCACATATCATAGCTTATGTTCCAAATTCAGTTGTGAAGGACATTCTAACTCAAAATGGTCCTGATGGTAAAAGAGGAAAATGGATTTCCACCATTTTGGAATATGACATAGAAATTAAGCCCTCCAAACTCATTAAAGGTCAAGGTTTAGCCAAACTCGTGGCTGAATCAAATTTTCATGTTTTAGATATAAATTTTATTGCCCAATTAGATGATCAGGAAGAGATGGCGACTCCAAATATCATTGAAGCCTTTTCAGACTCACCATGGTATGCAGATATCACATTTGTATTACTAAATTTACAAGCTCCTCCTGGATTATCAAGAACTAAAGCTAGATTTTTTAAGTTAAAGGCAATGAAGTTTTGTATCATAGACAATGCACTGTTTTGGAAAGATCATGGTGGCATTTTATTGAATTGTTTGCTTAAAGAAGAAGCTGATAAAGCTATGCAAGAGTTTCATGTAGGTGAGTGTGGAGGACATCCTTACTAGAAGATAACTGCAGATAAAAACTTGAGAACTAGTTTTTACTGGCCTACACTATTTGCAGATGTGAAAAATTATGTGACCTCCTCTCAAAAATTCCAAATCTTTGAAGGGAAGAAAAATCTACTGCCTTTACCCCTTAAACCCATCTCTACAAAAATTACTTTTCAGCAATGGGGTCTTGACTTCGTTGGTGAAACTCATCCTCCCTCCTCAACCCAACACAAGTTGATTTTGATAGCTACAGACTATTTCACTAAGTGGATAGAAGCCATAACTTCCAGGTAAGCCACTGATACTATCATAATCGCATTCTTAGAAAACAATATACTATCCAGATTTGGATGCCCCCAAAATCTCATTACTGATAATGCAGCTGCTTTCAAGTCTAAAAAGATGGTTGACTTCTGTAATAAATACCACATTACCCTTGGCCATTCCACTGCTTATTACCCTCAAGGTAATGGTCTTACTGAATCCTCCAATAAAAGCCTTGTGAATATCATCAAGAAACTACTAGAAGACAATAAGAAAACCTAGAACAAAAGGTTAGTGAATTCCTTATGAGAAAATAGACTTACCACAAAGAAATCTATTGGTACATCCCCTTATCAGCTGGTTTATGGGATGGATGTTGTTTTTCCATCCTCTTTAGGAGTACCAGTAATGAAAATAATACAAGAATTACAGGTTGAAACTAATGATATCAAAATAAGGATAAATCAAACCATACACTTGCAGCAAACCATGGAAGATGTCTATCTCAAGTCTCAATTTGTTCAAGAAAAGATTAAAAATATATTTGACAAGAAGACCAAGGAATATGATGTATATATTGGTGACAAAGTTCTTAAGTGGGATTCCAGGAGAGAAGAGAAAGGTAAACATGGGAAATTTGATTTCTTATGGAAAGGCCCTTATGTCATTTATGGTTACAGAGGTAACAATGCATTCTTTTTTAAGGAGTTGGATGGATCATATCTTTCAGGTGGACCTATCAATGGTAGAATGTTGAAGCATTACTATTCCCTAGAATAATAGTAGTTCGCATTGTTTACTTTATTCATTTTACATAACATTGCATATTTTAGATTGGATTGGATGTTTTTCTAGCAAAGTTGAAGCCCAGAGAGAAGGCCCTAAGCTTTGAAAGACAAAATATCGTAAGTATGAATAATGCAGAGCTCAAAAAACAGCTTCAAGGTCAGCATAGTCAAATTCAAAGGCTACTAGTCTCAAATTTCTTGATATTTCACCAGGAAATGCCATCCCCATGTGGAGCCACTATTACAGTCCTATAATAATAGGATTCATAACTTTGAATTGATTTTGATTAGGCTTGTAATATGTACATACTTTTCTTTCTGCAAATTGTTTTTCCATATTAGAAAATTTAAAAAATGTAAAGAGGGTAAAAATCCTAAAGGAAAAATCAAAGGACTTGGAAGAAAAAAGATAAAAAAGAATATAAAAATGGACCCCAAACAAAAAAGAGACAAAAATAAAACATGAAAGTGATGCAAATCCAAATGCCACTACTATTTACTTTTACTGCAAAAATAAAAAATTTGTGCAACTTGTTAAAATGCCACAATCCATGAAGGTCAAAATGCTTAATTTTGACCCTTCATGCTTTAAATTTCATGTTGTTAGATAGAGAATAAATATCTAGCCAAACAATCTAATCTTGGCAGATTAGTAGTTAGGTAGAGAATAACAAGGAGCTCAACATTTTAATCTGAGCCCTTGGAAGAAATAAGGATATAATTAGTTAGTTTGTTGTTTAAAAGAAAAATAAATAAGGGTTTGCAAGCTCAAATGCACCCATGTAAATGAAGAAAAATTGTTACGGTAGCAGATGGGTAGGTAGAAGCAGTTTTCACAAGCAGGGATAACAGAAAATTGGTCATTTCATTTACTAATTTCCCTTCAAAATAAATTCCCTTGTAAAAATACCTTCTCCCCCTTCATTTTACCCTTTTATCCTTTTCCCCCTTGCAAAAAATCCCTTTTCCTAAGTTAAAACACATTTTTCCTTTGGAAAAGTTAAAATACTTTTACTAATTCCCCTTTATTCAAAAATACCCAAAAACCCATAAAAATACATTAATCCTAAAGTAAAAAACACATATCGGGATAAGGAAACTGGTCCTTTAAATCCAGTCGGAGCCACCATCCCAAACGGAAAAGGAGTTGTCTTAAGGTCCCGACCGGGTGGTTTTCCCCCAATGTTTGAAGCAGAGATTTTCTAGGCTTCAACAGGTCCCACTATAAAAACTTATCTCGATGTTATATTTTATTTAGTGTATTTTTATATTTCCCTGTATTATACAAATCTCGCAATTACATTAATTTATTAACAATTAACCTAATGTATTAAATCCCTTATATACCTTTAACTCCATATTAATTTAATTCCTTTATATATATCATTCCCAACCCAAGTTTTATTTATAACCTATAGTTCTATTTCCCCACATGCAATATATTTCCATACCCCAGTTATTATTATCCCCACCTATACATAAATCACACTTACCAAAACCCCATTGGTTGTATTACATATCCCGACCATATATGTATTAAACCTTAGTTTTAAACCCACCACATAGTTTTAAACCCGAGCCCTAGGCCATCTGATCCCACGACTCCATCACATCCTCCCAGCCGTCAAATCTTCACCCGCCAGATCTGACAGCCATTATCTCCTATCGTGCATTTCATTTCTCAACTATTAACACACTCTAGACCTTGAGAAAAGCATAGTTTACTGGGCTCTCCTCCCTACTACGTGTCTAAACTCTATTTGATCACATCTCCAAGACCATTACTGCTTACCACCTTTACTCATTGCGAAAATCGCTCGGTGGTTTTCTCCTGCTAGTTGCACAAACCACCCTATCAATTCAAAATTGACTGCCCATTAATGCATTCATTGTTGATAAAAATGCATATAAACTGCCCAATTGCACCTTTTCATCCTTTTTGTTACCATTTTCACGCAAATTGAGCTATTTATACCAAAACGATTGTTGTCGACTCCATCTTTAAGCCAAATTGAAATAGAAATCCAACCATTTTTTGCTACAATCATTGCAAAACTCATCCAAGCACTATTAAAGACCAGCAAAGCCTTAGAAATATTTTTTCCACCTCAGAAACCCTTATACACAGACAAAAATCTTCATTTTTCCAGGTATTCTTCAAAATAAAAGACTTATTCCTCAAGCTAAATAAGTAATACAACTAATTGAATCATTTAGAGCCTTTTGTCGAACCTAAAGAAAGCCCTTTTCCTTCCTAAAAGCTATTTTCTGTAAACCTTGGACCTACTTGCACAGATTCTAAAGCCTTGGACTATTTAAGATCACATAGATTGAATAAACTGAAGAAATTTAAGCCTCTGTATACCTGAAAAAGCCTCCTGTGCCTTTCAACCCATTTTCTGCAGACTCTAGGTGTCTTTTGACAAAATTCCAAGGCCTTGAGATTATTGTTTGTCACAAATATTGCACTATAATTCCTAGGCATCTATTTACAGAACTTTGAAGCTCATAAATTTCCTTTTGTTACAAAAAACAGAGTTTGATCAATTGAGAAAGTTTAAACCTTATTGTGGATAAAATATAAGCCCCTATTCTATCCAAATCCAATTTGCAACCTGTTATAATTTTCCAAAGGTACTCCTACAAGCCTAAAATAGTTGTTTAAAAGTCAAAAGAGTAATAAATTGATAAATCAAGCAAAGCAATGGCTTCCAAAAACATTGTAGCTTTCAATCCTCTACAACCCCCTGTTGTAGATGTAGAGCACATTCCATTAGTAGACATAGACTTCAATGTTACTAATACAGTCACAGAATTTAACCTTCTTGAGCTCCACTGCTGGAGCCAAGAAAAATCTATATATCAGGTTGATAAAGTTTTTATTTGGGAGTCAAAATTACCAAAATATGTTGTCCCATAGACCTTTCTATGCCCAGAAGTGATTAGACTCTGTCAATCCTACTATTTCCTTGATCAAAGAGCCATAATAAACCCTAAAAAATAAATCCTATTTACCATTACTGCTGAGTCAATCAATCAAATGCTGCAGATACAGCCCAGGCCTGATGAAATCCCTTTATCCATTGAAGCCCTCACTCAACTATACCTCAATCTGGACTTCCACAAGAGGTTCCAGATATTCCAGACTTTCATGCCTTCTTCTGTAGAAATTCCCAAGATAAATCTTCCATACCCCTCTGCAAAATTCTTAGAAAGAACAATAAATATCATCTCCATGTTGTATTTTATTCTTGGATATTTTACAGATGAACATGTTGATGTTACAGTGCTAGGATTTTTATCTACTTTCACACCCGGTCAGCCTCCTGCTACCATTTTTAATTTTTCCCAATACCTTGCTGACAGTATTCATGAACAATTGGTCAAAATGCCTTCTCAAGGTGTTTTCAAGTATTCCTCATTCTTATTCCACATGTTCTTATACTTTTAGTCTGAGAAATTTACTATAAACCTTCAGAAACTTGATGTGGAAGGAAACCCTCAATCAGTAATATTTTGGACTTCCTTGATAAGGAAAGACTCCAATGAGTTTACTTATATATATTTTACTAATTCTTTCATTCATCCTTTGGTAAATTTCCTGAACAGCAGCAAGCAGCCCATAATTAGTGAAGAAATCAAGAAAGTCTTACAGTTGTCTGAGCATAATAGGATAGGTGCTTGGTACTTATACCAAAATAATACTGAGATAAGAGTATATGGATCAAGTCTTGTTCCATATAAATTGCCCAAATACCTCCCTATGAGGATATTTTCCCTTGAGTACATAAGGTAGATTCTTAATTCATATGCAATTAATTTCTTGGCAGCAAAGAAGAAGACACAGTTCAAAATGAAAAATCAGGTTGACCCATTTATCTGTAACAATAGAGATGCAGGTCCTAAGGCTAAAAAATGTTTACAGGAGTTCAAATTCAGTAAAATTTTTCTGTGGTATTATGATCCCCTTGGAGTTATAAGTAAAATGAGAGTTAAGTGAAAAATCACTCCCTATGTACATGAAAAGAAACCAAACATAGAGAAATTCTCCAATTAATCTGAATGGTTGGAGAACACATTGGTAGAGGCAGAGAAGCAAAGTGATACTAGTCAAACTTTGCAAATTCCAGCCCAAGAGGACAGGAATGCAAAGAGAAACAGAGAGGAAAGGTCATATACAACAAAGACTACAATAGAGACCAAATTTAAATTGAGGTACAATAAAAATCCAAAGTTAAATCCTGCCAATAAAGAACTGGAAACAATAGAGGTGGTTGATATAGAAATAGCAGCAAAGGACAATGCACCTCCTACAATAATTTAAGAAGAAGAACACCCTACTACTTCAAACACTCATCTTATTCAGAAGCAGCATAGTACGGAAGTTTCTTCATCTAAAAAACTAGTAGACAAGGATATGGATATCAAAGAAAGATACAAATAAATCAAAGCCAAAAATGAAGAAATTAAAACTGAAATTCTCAATATCTTAAACAAACTCCTGGAATTCAAAATAGGCTTCTTTCAGCCTTTGACTATAAGAATAAAAATATGCAGATACCATTTCTTCAACCCACAGTTCAAACTCCCAAGTCATCCTCTAATTACAAAAAGACAGACTTTGAAGTCTTGGCCCAGGATATTCATCCTCTGGACCAAATTGAGTTTCATAAGCAGGGAGGGGAGATGATATATTCTACAATGACCACCAAGGCCATGAGTTTACAAAAGCTACAAAACACTCTTGCAAATATCAGAGATTAGCTAAAATTGGAAAAAGCATCTTCACATGCAAAAGACACTAGAATTAAATCCTTAGAAGAACTAGTAATTGAAGTAGGATACGATCCTAAAAATGTCAAATTTGCAGAGGAATTGATTAAGAAGAAAAATGCAGACATTGTTGCATTAAAGAAGCAACTAAAGCTGCCCCCTACAGAACATCATCAAGTGACGAAAGTACTACAGGATACAAATCAGAAAGATGAGATGATGAATCTCATTATACAGTTGACTGCTCAGATAAAGGAAATGGAGAATGAAATGGAAAAGTTGGTCCAAGAGAAGGAAGCCAACAAAGAACCAATCCCAGTCATTGTCATTCTTGTAGTTACTACTGTTGTACCTTCCACACTAGCAAAGTTGTTGGCTCCTATAGTCCCCATGGCTACAACATTACCTGTCACTTCATCAACAACTTCAGCAACAAAGTCTTCAACAACAACAGCACAGCATATAGATGAAGCAAGAAAGTTGGTAAAATCCATGCAAGACATGTTTATTTAAACTAATGAGATTAACAAACTTAAAGAACATATTAAAAGTCTTGAAGATGAAAATAAACTTGCGAAGATAATGCATAAGAATGAAGAACAAGGAGCCAACAGATTGAATGAGAAGTTGAAGAAATTAGAAAAATATTTAACATTGAAAGAACCCATGACTCAAATCATACAACAACTATGGTCCAATCATTAGGGGAATTTTGAGGTCTAAAATGGGCCTCCTAAGAAAAATGTACAACCAAAATAAACTTTATAAGAAAAAAATAGGATTCAAGATGATGATGTCAACCATGGGGGATGATTCACCATTTTTGGAGTTAAAAAGTAAAAAGATTAAAAAATAATAAAATAATAAACCTACTTTTTCAAATTGTATTTTCAACTTATCTCCCTAAGGGTTTACTCAAATTTCAAGCGAGAGTACTCGTTGGATGCAAAATTTAATTCTTCATCCAAGGAGTACCCATGTTGCATAACTTTGATGGACCCTGCTACACGAAAAATGAGAAATACATGAAAAAACGTGATTGCAATCATGTTTTTCATGTATTTCTCATTTTCTGTGCAGCAGAGTCCATCAAAAGTATGAAACATGGGTACTCCTTTGATGGGAAATTAAATTTTGCATCCAATGAGTATTCCTGCTCGAAATTTGAGTAAAACCTTAAGGAGATAAGTTCAAAATATGAGTTGAAAAAATACTTTTTTCTTTTTTCCCCCTAAAATTTGATGATGTAATAAAATTATATTTTATTATTTCCACTATTATTTTATAATTTCCTCTGGAGGCCCATTTTAGACCTCAAAATTCCCCTAATGAGTCAATGATATTTTGCCATCCATACAGGTCATTTATGAACATAAAGTCTTAGTCAAATCAACAAAAGAAGCCATTCAAAAGATAAAAGAAGAGCTTGGTAAAAAACCTGAAGAAGCTCTTGAAATCATCAAGTTTCTAAATTCTAAGAACATGCAAGAGTTAGAAGAAATTGGTATTAATGACAGAACAAAAACCATCCTAGAAGTTAGGAAGGTAACTTCTAAGAAGATTTTGATGATACAGTTAGAGGAGAAATGCCAAAACATGGAGGTTTCCATTACCAGGTTTATGATGAAATTTGATGTCCTAAGGTAGAAAGGCCTTCTAAATCCATTAGTTATTCATGATAAACTAATGAAACAGAATAATTAGGACAATAAAATGAGAGAATTTGCAAAGGAACAAGTCAATTTTCCTACCTCACATGGTATTCCAACACGGAAAGTAATCTACAAGAGTCTGGAGAATTTGTTTTACCTACAGCATGAGGTGAAACAAATATTTATCAGCAAGCCCACATTCTCAAAGTATACTGAAGTTGATGAGATTTTCAGAAGGATGATGAAGATAAAACTTCCAGAGGAAAAAATTTGCGAAAATTTGACTAATTTACTGTGAAACCATATTGCAATAAGCACAAAGCAGTAAAAAAAAAACAGAGCTTGTTGTTTTTATATTAAAGTTACAGTTTTGCAGTGAAAGAGTATCAGGTTAAAGAGTATCATTAAGGTCAAAGTTTAAAATTCAAATCAAAAATTACATAGCAGAGATAAAGCTGCCAGAGTGAAAGACACCTCATTGTCCAGCTGCAGCCTTCGTTGAACAGAAAAGAGAGAAAATATCAACAAGTAAAGACAGCAAACAAGTAATTTCAATAAAAAAGGGACAGCTATCATTAGTTAGGAAGCTGTCACTATCTTCTTACATGAAGATATTTCTTTTCCATGAATAATTCCTAAGTTTTTTTTAGGATATTTTGTAAATATTTTTTGTATAAATACTTCTCATTTAGAACTATTGACTGTGGATGAATTGCAGAACATTTCTATAGTTGTACTATTCTGAACCTAAGGGTGATTGTACCAATTTCAAGTCAGCAGAATAGATTAAATCAATAAAGTATAATATTACAGGGTTCATATGTTGGGCCACTACAGTGAAGTATTTTCACTTGTTTCTTTGTCAATTTCTTATGTTTTTCATCAATACTTGTATGTTGCTCTAAAATCTAAATGATAAATCATGAATTTTTATTTCATAATATGTTAAAATCACTCTTTCTTGAACTATTTATCATTTACATGTTTTCCACTGAAATCTAGGCTAAGGAACCCTTAATTTCTCCCTAGTTTCGATTGACCTCAACCTTTTCACTCATTATCCAGATTTGAGAACCCTTAATTGCTCTCTTACCCCGACTGAAACCATTTTCACCATCAGCATTGAAGATCTGAAGTAACTCCACTATCTTGCCCTATAAACATTTCCTTTTAGAACTTGATCATGATCTAACTGCTTTGACACGTTGATGCCATTAGACCAATTGAATACAGACCTACATCAATCCATCTGAGTAAGTGATTTCACCACCAAATCAAATCAAAATCCAAAACCAATTTACCCTACATAATTAGCTTAAAATCAAATACAATCAACAAAGATAAATTATATAGAAAGAGCCCTCTTTGAGCATTAGGAAGGCTAGATCCTAAAGTCTTAAAAGTAGGTTTGTGGTTACCTCTAATATTCTTTAAAACAAAATCTAAAATCTAACAACTCTCAAGAATTATTGGAGTGATAACATAACCCTTGAACCTTTAATTCTCCACAAGTATTGTAATTGTAATTAAATATGTTAACAATGCTTGTATGGACATGTAATTGTGAATGATTTAAATTACATGGAACAATTGTAATTATAATTTTAATAATAATCGATGAAGAGGTGGAGCCTTGATATGGATCATGGGAAGTGTTAGACACATAATCCTTAGGGATTGGGTGAGAAACTTATAAATTTGTAAATTAAGGAAAATTGAAGAGTTAGAATAGGAAACAACCTTGAAATATGAATCCAAAATGCCACACCTCCTTAGGTTATATAATAATGTTTACATTAATGCAAATCAATATTGCGAATCATTCCTTGGTGTGACATAGTATCATAGCCACAGGTCCCTAATTTAGACATTTCCACTAAGTATAGCTCTTATTTTCCCTATTTAGTGTAACTCCCCTCTTCCTTGGTTAGTCTAATTCCTCTATTTTTCACCTCTATAGAGTAGGATTCTTTTGAGACCATGCTTAGCATACCTCTCCCACTCTTCATAGATTTCGAAATGTTTATAGTACGATTATCTTTTTCAACCTACACATCTAGATCAGTGACCAAGATTCATAAAAATGAAAATGTACAATGATATCAATTGCTACAAAAAGGAAGATATACCTCTAGTTTCTCCTAGCATTTCATCCTTCCATTCTGATTTCAATGTTGTCGTTGGATGGAGAAACTAAATGGCAAGACTGCCACAAAGTTATTTAAGGGATTTTCTTTAATATGTTTCAAAAGCCAAGTCCTTTTCTCTGCAACATATTTTTGGTCGGAGACACCTAGGTGTGGTGCATCTCCACCTCTCTACCTCTAGTTTTATGCAAAAAAAAACCATTTTAGTTCCATTTTTGTGCATATGATGTGGTCACATTAGGCTTTAAGGGACCATCTCCCACCGGTCCAATTAAGAAACCCCTGAAAGTAGTTGCATGAGCTTGGGTGACGTGTTCTTTTTTTAGTATGTCTTTTTTGGGGGTGTTGATTGATTCAATACATGATTATTCTATGTAAATTTATTCAATCCTTGGGAGATACTATCATTGATTCATAGCTAGCTAAATGGAGAAATTCAAAATTATAGTATAGATACAGAGGGATACACAATCACACACACACACACACAAACCTCTTATTTGAAGCCTGGTTCGCTTCACGTATGGATTCTCCAATGAATTCCACCCATTGTCTTTAGAGCTAGTATTTGTTTTTTTGGAAAATGTGTGTAGGCATCTAGGTGGTCAATGTGTGACTTCCTTATTCATATAGCCACATAATCTTTGTGTTTTTGGATTATTTATTTTTTATTTTATCCATATTCTTTAAAATAATACTGCAAGGATGCACTCTCATCTCTAGAATAGGTATGGTGTTTACTGGAAAACATAAATACTAAGAATGGTTTGGAAAGATCAAGCACACCCCTATCTTTATTTCTTACGGAAAGGAATCTCTGAAGGCGAAGGTGATAATGCACCTATCAAGTCCACATCAAATAAAGATCTATCCATTTGGGAGAATAAGGACAACAAAGATTACGTTGTGATTTTTTCTTTTTCATGTGAATAGGTGATTCATCATATTATTCCAATTACAAATACTTATCATGTGTTGAAGAAATTGAAATATTCTCACACTTAGAATTGGAAGTAGTTCAATTGATGATTAATCTCTTCAACCTAGAGTTGAAGGATGATGACCCCTTGGCCCTAGCCTCAAATATTAGATCCATCATGCATGATGTAGAAGCCACTGGAGTTAAAATTGACATTCCTCTCACAACCTTTGTGAATTCCCTCTATCCTACATGCTCTCATTATCTTGAATCCTTACAAGTTAGTGCCCAACTCAAGGACATTACTTTTGACACTATTGTGGAGAATTTGGAGGATGGGAGAAGGATTTCTGGAAGAGGAAGATATCTTCTAAATTCTCTGAATAATTAGTGTGTCTTGCACATAAAGAGAAGAATTGGTCACAAGATTCTCCTAAAAGAAGAGGCAGTAGAAGACAATCGGGGAGAAAGAATCACAGAGGAATGGGGTGTAAACATCATCAAGGAGAAAGGTTTGATCTCCACTATATTATTTATGATATAAATGGAAATGATGCATCCACATTTGAAATCCCTTGGGAAAGAATCAAGCAAGAATGAAAAGAATAAAAAGGTAAAAAAACAGATCCAACAAAAATTAAAGCACCTGAATCTACTCATTACATTGTTTCCCATTGCATTATTGGAGTAACTAGAGATTTATCTCATGCTTAATTTTCTTTTTGAAAATATGCATGGATTATTAATATAGGTGAAACCTTCCATATGACCTTTTGGAAGGACTTATTTGAATAACTCAGTGACAATGTAGATGGACCATTTTTTTTTGCAGACAAGTCAAGTCTCAAGTCATCTGGAATTGGCACCATCAGGCTTAAATTTCCTAGACTTACTAACTTTCTTTTGAAGTATTCTATGGAATGCGAGATTTGGAAATATTAACAATGATAGTATTGGTTTGTTGAAAATAAATGGTGTTTCTAGTTTACAAACTATTCCAACGAAACTAAAGAAATATGATGCTTGTATCCTAGGAAAACATAGAAAAAAACCATTTCATTATTCTACTTCCAAAGCATGTAGAAAGCTTGCACTAAATTCATTATGATATGTATGGCCCTATGCATGTTCCTTTTGTAAATGGAAATAAATATATGATAACTTGTATTGATTAGTACACTAGGATGTGTTGGGTATCCTTGTTGAAAAGTTAAAGAAGAAGTTATTGAAACTTTCATCAATTTTCATGAATGGGTTGAAATTTATGCATAATAACATATCAGTGATCTTATTTCTAATAATGTAAATTAATATACTTCTAATGAATTTGAATCTTCCCCAACATAGTATTCAACATCAAACTACTATCCCTTACAATCCTCAACAAAATGGTGTACCTAAAAGAATGAACAGTACTATCTTAAATATTTTTCACTCAATGATGTTCTTAAGATATAGTAAAACTGATGTTTTGGGCTGATGTATTTCTATGTGAGATATATATCAAAAATAAATTTCCATCGCGCGCTCCAAAAAACAAGACTCCTTATGAAATGTGGTACGACCACATTATTTCAATAAGGCATCTCGGGACTTTTAGTTCCACCTATGACGCCTTGATTGTTAAGGAAAAAGGAAGAAATCTTGATGCTAGGAGTCGAAACTGTATCTTCTTAGAGTTTTAAAATATCACCATGGCATATCGTCTCTATGATGAGGTAAATAAGAAGTTTATATTGACTGGAGATGTGATTTTTCTTTAATATTCCAAGGCTAACAATATTTGTAATGTTCCCAAAACTAGCATGAAACTAATTGGAACATTGATTTTGTTTATGTCATCTAGGAGATGAACAAAATGGGTGAGGAGACCCATGAGTAGGAATAAAATCCCTTCCAGTGTGAAAAGGGACTTTTTGCATGAGAACAAGGTCTAGTTGACCAATTCAAACAGCGCAGTGGTAGAGGGTGGAGATCATCTTGTGGGACAGCGCAGTGAAAGAGGAGGGAAGTTTCCTTGATAAAGGAAACCTAAAGAGTGGGACCCATGGAGAGGGAGCTCTCATTTGTTTAAAAGGAGGGTAAGACAACCATCGTTATTCATGCACATGATTATTGATTTCTTGTCTGCTTAGACTATTTGTAGTCTCCGGCTGTTTAGCTGAGTTGCAGTGTTGTTTAGCACGAGGGATTCCTGTTTTGGAATTCTTCTCCTTCTTGAGAGGCCTCTTGAGGGATTTCACTTCATTTCTCCACATCCAATCTCAAGGCCAAGCCACCTCCTTCAGCTACAGCGTCATTTTTTCTCAAGCATAACGTTGTGTTGCAGGGTGTTGCAGTGGAGGTTCCACAACACCATTTCCTTGGCTCATCTTTCAGAGGAGGAAGTTTCTATTCCTTTGGGAGATCAGTGAGGAAGGATTCAGAGCTCATTTCAGATCTTGGCACTTGGCCAACACATTCTACTCCACCTACACCACAGTTTCCCTCAGTATCTACGTTATTTTCAGTGTGCATCTGCAGTGAGGCTTTGCAGTGTTGATTGGAGGGTGATATCTTTAGTGATAGGATCATCCTTTCACCTGAAAGATCCATTGGATGAGATTCAGCCATCAGTTGTAGCATCTTAATCTATCTTCATCCATTTCCAGTTTTGAGTTGCAGCTGCTACCCAGCAACTTCAACATTTTTTCAATTTTGTATATTTCATCCAATCCTTCTAAGGATTATTGTATTATTGTTTTTAGCGGTTGAGAGCTTGATCCCCCTTATTTCTTGAGCCATATATTGTCATATGTTTATATTTTTATTCAGTATGATGCAGTATCTCCATTAAACTGCATCCTTTTAGCCTGCAGAAATCCATGTGTAACAGTGTTTCTCCACTTTGATGTACATGTTCCCTTAAGACCTTCATTGCCTAGCTTGAGTGACTCTTTCCTCAAGGATTTGTATCCCATTGCTAATATAATATACATATATTTTCTATCTGCATCTTCATGTACCTAGGCTTATAAAAATAACGTTTTTATTCCATTATATGTTCATACATTGTTGTATTCCCTTCATCGGGCACTTTCTCAAGACAACTAGGTGTGGGAGACTTGTTTAACCCACCTAGAGGGATTTATTTTGAGCCTCCTCTTGGATTTCGGTCTTAGATGCATTTATCTAAGGGATCAAGGTCTTGGTTTCAAATCCTGTAGCAGCCATTCCTGGAAAATGTGTTTTCCAGTCATGCCTTGCTAGCAGTTCCCATTTTGGGATATTACAGTGGTATCAAAGAATATTTCTTGGCTCAGCCTATGAGTTCCAGCCCAAGAAGATAGAAGAAGATCAGAATGATGAATAAAATGAGATTACTCTCATCAGTTTTTAGAAATATGAAGAGCCTATCCAAAGAGGAGGAGCAAGAAGAAGAGGAAGGACCATGCACTTACTATTATCATGAAGAAGAAGAAGACAAGCATGAAGGATACTTGGATCATCAAATTCTAAGTGATTACCTTGTTGAGTAAAAATCTCAACCTAGAGCCTTCAAGGAAACTCTAGCTTTTCCACCATTCATCCAGTTGAAAGAAGAGAAGAGACCATGTAGCAAAAGATACATCAGAGGCAATAGATTTTTGTTGTCTACATTTGATGGGTCATCTACAGCAAGAGCTTGGGTGATGAAGCTGGAAGCATTTTTCATGCTACATCTTGTAGTGGAGAAGGAGGCTGTTGAGATCTCAGTGCTGCACCTAGAAGGTGAAGCCCACATTTGGTGGTTCAGCCATTTGAGCCATGCAAGAGTATCTACTCTTGCTAAGTTTTCTCAAAAGCTGATCAAGAAGTTTGACAATAGAAGAACAGAAGAGGAGGAGCCCTCACCACCACTTGAAGATTTTTGTCCTAACGTTGTCACACTTGTTTTCTCCCTATGATTTACAATATTGGAAAGAATAAATGCTGCATGGGGCCACATCAGAACCACTTTTGAATCCTAGGACCTAGCCTTCCTAGATTTAGAGAGGGATCTCTCTATTAAGTGTTTTCAAAGGATATATCCTTATGCTTTTTTTATGATATTAGGCTGGTTATGAAGCTCAGGGAACTTTTTTGTTTGGTTGGGATGGATATCATTAACTGAAGAGGTTAGCTAAAGGGTGAAGGTGAGAGCAGATTGAAGAATGTTTCAGCTGAAGAGATAGGTCATGAAACAGTATTAATCCATTGGGCTATGGAGCCACAAAAGGATTTAATTGTACAACAATTCTTCAAGGGTTTCCATAGGGAAAGTCATCCATATCAAAGGATATTTTAGATTAAATTGTGATATGAAACATTAAACTATTGTGAAGGAAGCAAAGCTAAAACCAATTAAGAATCTAACTTCACTAAGACAAGAAAATACTTTCAAAGTAATTGTTTGAAGCAAACCAAAGGACAAGGAAAACCATAGACTTATTTGGACAAACCTTTATTAAAGCACACTTTTTAGACAACAGTCCAGTAATCCTAAGACTACTTTCAAAAAGGAGAAA
Source organism: Pinus albicaulis (assembly GCA_034641835.2). Classification (NCBI taxonomy): domain Eukaryota; kingdom Viridiplantae; phylum Streptophyta; class Pinopsida; order Pinales; family Pinaceae; genus Pinus; species Pinus albicaulis. Next base: position 1,151,821,760 of record CM076582.1, on the reverse strand, counting down.
AAATATAAGAAAACAAGGAAAAAAGCCTAAGATCAAACAGAAACTTTGAATTCTAGCCTGCTTTTAGCATACTCTCAAGGGATCTTTCAAAGCAATTGTTAAAGACTAGCCAGAGGACAGGGCAAACCATAGACTTCCCTGGGTTAACTCTACTTAGCAAACTTTGAAGAGAACATTCAAAAACAAAATCTCAAGTTGTACTCAGAAAGACATGGGCTCACCAACATTCCTCCCTGGCTATACTCTATTGAATCATTCTCAAAACAATAAGCTGGATAAACCTAGAGGGCAATTAAGAACCCTCCAAACATACCTTAGCAGAAGAAAACATAAATATAAAGCTTTCCGACAGAAATAGGGTACTTTTCAGTAAATCCTATTCTAAATTTTCTATTCTTTATCAGAGAAAATGGACAGTATGTAAAACATAAAGAAAGATAAAAACAGTGAGGAATAACATCACCATTAACATAGACCAGGATCCCATGAATCAGCTTGTATTATTGATGTTCAAACCAGTTACAATCTCCAAGTCCAACAGGTCTTTACAGCTCAAAACTTCTCTTCTCAGCCTAGTGTTCTTCAACTACTCAAGAGCACTTCAACTGCTTCAGCAACTATCTTACACCTCAATGACAATCCAACCAACAATAACAATGAACTCCTCATACAGTATTTATGGATAAAATGAGGAGGTGGGGTGAAGAAGGGGTCCTTAAATGTTCATAATTGACAACGTAAATGTTTTTGACCTTTGAGGCCATGCAAGGCCGAGGGAAAAAAAATGCATTTAAGTCTAACTCTCCATAATGAATTTTACATTTAACTCTTTGAACTACTTATAGTTGCTTTTGTTGACTTTTAGGATTTTTGAGGTAGGTTGGCAATAACTTCTGAGCTATTATTTGGAAATATCTCTGACTTGGAGTAACTTTATGTGTCTTTGAGGCAAATTAGGCCTGTAGGTGGCACTTTGATTCTTTTAGAGGAGTTATTGCTTCATATATTTGGTATTCGGAGCATTCTCTTGCTGATCTGTCTGATTATATCTTTCTAAACTATGTTTGGCCTTAATTATGCTTTTAGGCCATCTTTAATCATCTTTTGCTTTCTATCCTTTACTGACTTGTTTTGACTTTAAGTAATTTTGTCTTCAAACTGTGTCTTTATCCATAATCTGTTGGTTAAGCCTTTGGTCTTCAGATTTATGCTCTTAACCTTTATTCTTCATTGATCTTCATTATTTTTCTTCTGTGTACAGGTGGATGGGCTTCCTTCTGTGTTGGAGGGTTATGCTTAATCAACGCTCATGAGACGTTGATTAAACCTTTGAACTCGAACCTTGTGAACTCCCTTTCTGCGTGATTTTTCCCTGAGGATCATCATCCTGGGATTTTCTTGCTACTGCTCTAGCTGTGGGACGGTCAGTTCTTTGAGCCGCCATTAAAAACCTGCAACTAAACATAAAACAATTATAAAACCTACGTTTTGAGGGATAAACTTCTTCATAGGTGATGGTTAGGGTGGAGGAACAGTATAGAGGCAGGGGAACATGCGAGGAAGGGTTCCATACAAAAACCAGGAAGAAACGGGAAGAATTTTTGAATAAAGGCATGGAAAATGAAATGTGGTTTTGAGAAACCGGAGGTGGTTTTCGTGCAAGATCCAGGGGGTAAATGGTTTTAGTCGTAGTGAACGCGATACGGCTGGATGGACGACACTTGTCCATGAAAAACTGCCCATTTTTTGTTGAAGATGCGCGATCAACTCTTTTGGAGAAACGATCACGAAATTAGTTGGGGGCCGTTAGATCTGGGTGATCTAGATTTACGGTGGAGAATGGGCACGGTTTTACAAAGTTAATCGGTCGGAGGAGTGGTGGGACCGGGGGTGGACGTCAACAGTTTGTCGTGTAGTGGAGAAATTGATTGGCGGGGCGAAAAGTCTATCGGGTGAGGTTAAATGGGGGGGTTGAACAAGCATCATCAAATCCGGAGGATCGATGGTTGGGATCTCTTTGCGGATGGGCAAGGACATGTAATGGTCGGGGGAAAAAATGATGGTTAGGACGCGATCACCGTTGGATCTGCGTGATCGACGGTAATGAGTAATCAAGGGAGATAACAAGGTGTGGTGAGAATATGAGCGAAGGGGGCTTAAATGGGTGTGGAAAGGTTTTATAGAGAAAGGAGTTGAGGGCTTAAGTCCGCAAGGGCTTAAGGCCTAACTTTATAAAGGGGTCGAAAAAGGCCTTAAAAAGTGGGTTTTTTAGACTTTTTAGAGGTTCCGATAGGATAAAAAGGGTAATTTAAACCATATAGAGGGGTTTTATAAGGTTTTAAAAAGGGTTTTTTGGGGAAAATGAAGGGTAAAAATGGGCTTTTTAGAGGAATAGATGAATGTTTAGGGTAGGTGAAGATAAGTGACAAATGATGAAATGGAGGACTTTATGAAGGTGAAATGGTAGAAAAGGGGGTTGAAAACAGTTTTTATTTGAATCAGCGGGGTAACTTGGAAGGATTGAGTGAATTTTGTTAATGACATGATTTCTTTGAGGATAATGAACAGAGTGAGGTTTCAAGAACTCACAATATTTTCACAAAAATTTTGTTTCTTGAAAGCTAAAAACTAATTAGCCGTCATGAGGTATAACAAAATTTATAGATGGCTAACAGTGGCTCCACTTGGGGAGGGCAACTCCCTGGAGGTGTCAAGAACCTCAAAGAATAAATCTCTGGAAAGTAGACCAGTGCCGTGTACTTTTAATTTGACATTCCTTTTTCTTTTTGATGAACGTGCTGCTTAAAAAGATGATCTGCAGAATTATAACAAGATGATTTTTCTCCCCAACTTTTTGCCTACACATCCTACTTTTCCTAACATTTTTTCTTCAGTGGGTGCACTTAGACTTGCAAACCCTTTCAACATCATTTTATTCTTTTATTTGAAAGTAGTAAACTAATCTATTTCTACCCTTATATCTTCCATGAGTTCATATTAGACAGTTGAACTCATTATTTCTCTACCTGTTCTAACTGTCTGTCAAGATTAGACTGTTTGACAGATTTTATTCTCTATTTTTCTAAGATAGGAAATTTAAAACACAGCCAAACCAGGATTAGACAGTCTAATTTGCTATGGGGCTATGGCATTATGTACAAGCTACACATAGAATTTTTTGCAGAAATGTAAAACAAAAACTGTGAAGGCTTAAGATCTGAAATGTTCTAAGCATCCTTCCTTATTTCTTTGGCTCAGGTATTGATCTTTTTGGAGTTATTTCTCTTTCCTTTTCTTGGTTCAAAATTTAAGCTTGTTAGAACCATTCTTTCTCTATCCTAATCTTTTATACTGATAAGCCAAGATTACACTATTTGGAAAATCTGTTTTCATTAACCTATCAGCAGAAATTCAAATTTACTCAGTCATGATTGGGCTGTATGACTAAATAAGCAGTTTTCTTTTTCAAGTAGTGGCATTTAGACTTGCACACTTTCAGATTTTTTTTATTTTTCTCTCTTTTTTGGTATGCGGTTGTACCTTTCTTCTTTTTATCTGCCCTCTTTTCTCTTTTTCTCATGTTTTTGTATTTTATTTTCAAACTTTCTTTCAAGAAATGTTATTCATAATGAACTAAAGGTTTTGAACAAATATTCTAACAAAAATAATGTTTGAGCATTTTGCCATTGACAGGACCTCCAAAAAGTTCAGCTCCATCCATCTCTTGAAGAAAAAATGCATTGTTTCCTATAGCAGATTGAATGAGATAAGGGTCTTTCCATAAAATTTTCAAACTTTCCACGTTTGCCCTTATCTTCTTTCCTAGAATTCCATTTTAACACTTTGTCACCAATTTTAAAATCACTTGCCTTTGTTCTTTTATCAAACAGCTTCTTGATGTTTTCTTGTACTTGTTGTGCTCTTTTGTAGACTTCCTCTTTGGTTTGCTACAATTGAACAGTTTGGTTTACTCTTCTTGTCATGTTATCTTCTTCATATTGTACTTCTTGGATCAACTTAATGACTGGCACCCCTAGACTGGTTGGAAATATTGCATCTATTCCATAAACTAGCTGATAAGGGGACATTCCTAATGACTTTTTTACTGTCAATCTATCCGCCCAAAGTGCATGTACTAGCTTGTGGTGCCATGATTTCTTATTTTCTTCAAACAACTTCTTTATTATGTTTATCAAACTATTGTTTGACGATTCTACCAGCCCATTAACTTGAGGGTAATAAGCTATGGAATGGCCCAATGTAATCTAATATGTGTGACAAAAATCAACCATATTTTTGGATCCAAATGCAGTAGCATTGTCAGTGATCATTTTCCTAGGACAGCCAAATCTAGACAGGATATGATTTTCAAGGAATGAAATGATAACTGAGTCTGTGGCATTCCTAGAAGGGATGGCTTCTATCCATTTGGTAAAGTAATCAGTAGCCATGAGGATCCATTTATGTTGGGCAGATGAGGCAGGATGGATTTCCCCAATGAAGTCTAGACCCCACTGTTGAAAAGGAGCTTCAACAGTGATTGGTTGTAGGGGTAAGGGAAGCAATTTTCTTTTGCCTTCAAATATTTGACATTTATGGCAGGCAATGACCATTTTGTGGATATCTTGAATTAGGGTGGGCCAGTAATAGCCAGCTCTAAGAATTTTGTTCACAGTAGTTTTCCAATAGAGGTGACCTCCACATTCTCCTTGATGGAACTCGTGCTTAATCTTATCTGCATCATTCTCAGGCAAAAATTTAAGCAATAATCCACTAGCATTTTTCCAACATAAACATTTATCTAAAATGCAGTAATTTACAACCTTTAACTTTAAAAACCTTGCCTTTTTTTTGGACAAACCAGGAGGAACATTGAGAGTAAGTAGTACATACAAAATATCAGCATACCAAGATGAATTCAGAAAATTATCTTCAATAAGTGGAGTTGTCAAATCCTCATGTTCATCTAATTCATTAAACATGTTTATATCATGATCTTGAAAGTTGGATTCAGCAATAAGTCTTGCTAGTCCTTTACTTTTATGAACTTAGTGGGCTTGATTTCCAAGTCATATTCTAGTATTACAGCAATCCACTTTCCTCTTTTTCCATCAGGATCTTGTGTCAAGATGTCTTTTACCACTGAATGAGGCACAAATGCTATGATGTGTGAGTGTAAAATGTAAACTCTGAAGTCTTTTAAGGCTTTCATCAAGGCAAAGGCTTGTTTTTCTATTATATTATACTTCAAAGGTGCATCTCTTAATGCCTGGGTGAAAAATCCAATAGGCTTCTCTTGTCCCTTTATGTTTTTTTGTAAGAGGACAACAACCATTGTGTGTTCTTATGCAAATGAAAATATGAAGAAATATTTTGTAAAATCGGGACTTATAAGAACTGGTGTTTGGGTAAGTGCTTGTTTTACCAATTCAAATGATTTCTTTGCTTCCAAGGTCCACTTGACTCCTTCTTCTCTTTTAAGCATATTTGTCATGTTTCTAAGGAGTTCAGCTAGATTGGGTATGAACCTTCTCAAGAAACTAATCTTTCCAATGAAATATTGGAGTTCCTTGATGTTTCTAGGATGATTGATTTGCAATATACCTTCAATCCTCTTTAGGTCTATCTTTATAGCCTCTTTAGATATGATATGTCCAAGAAGTTTACCTTCTTGGAGACCAAACAATGTTTTCTTGGGATTTAAGGATAAACCATATTTCCTGCATTTCTCAAAGACTTTTCTTAGGTGTATAAGGTGTTCTTCATCTGTTTTGGAATAGACAATGATATCATATAAGTAAATCACAATGAAGTATCCTACTTCTTCTGAGAATGCAATATCCATGGCTCTCTAGAATGTGGCACCAGCATTCATTAAACCAAAAGGAATTTTCACATACATGAAAGTGCCCCAAAGTGTATTAAAGGATGTTTTAAGTTGATCATCAGGATGTACCAATACTTGGTTATATCCTGAGAATCCATCTAGCAAATAAATTCTTCTAGAACCTACCACCCTTTGTAAAATATGATCCATTTTGGGCAAGGGATAGTTGTCATTTAATGAGGCTTTATTTAAGTTTCTGAAGTCAATACAAAGACTTATTTCTCCTGTTTTATTCTAACTGATACAATATTAGATACCCATTCTGAGTATCTGACCAAGACTATAATTCCAGCATCATACATTTTTCTAATTTCTTTCTCTATTAGAGGTAATTGAACAAGGTTGATTCTGTGCAATTTTTATCTATAAGGCTTCTGGTTTTCTTTGAGGGGTATCTTGCGCTGAATTATTTCTGTGTCATATGATTTTAAATCTTCATAACTCCATGCAAACACATCAGAAAATTCTTTAAACAGCTCAAGGTATTTTAGTTTGATGTGAGCTGGCAGTGTTTTGGATAACTTGATAATTTTAGGCTTTTCTTCACTACCTATATTGCACTCCTCTACTTCAGCTTCAGGAGGTTCTATTTTTGGCTTTTTTGCAACATCATTAAAGTCAAAAAATTCTTCTAGGGGGACCAAACCTTTTGGCAAGCTTTCAGTTTTGTATTGTAGCACTTCTATATCTTCTTTTTCTAAATCTGTATAGTTTCCTATTTTATATTTGGATTATTTCGTTAACAGATTTATATCATCAATCTTAGGGGTTTCTTCTTCTTTAAAAGTGATATTTCCTCAGTAGGACAGTATTCTTCATACTCTGAATCTGAGTTTGGCATTTCAAATTCATTTATGGACTGTAGGAATTCTTCTATTTGTTTATCTCCTTCAAAAAATTGCCATTATTTTTCATTATCTGGGACTGCTGGTCTATATTTGACTTGAATCGTGTATTGTTTGCTTTCATAAGGTTTCAGACATGTACTAGTAGCAAAGGCTAATCCAATGGCAAGGATTTTTTGGTTTCTAGGGACAAAATTAAGTTGGAATTCAGTAAATTATTTTAATAGGTCCATGGAATCATCTCTATCGGCTCTTAATCTGGGGTGTTTAGCAGTATATTCCCCATTTACTTGCCTAATTATCAATTATGAATCCCCGTGAACTGTTATCCTCTTGGCTCCTAGTTTTTTTAATAAATGTGGTCCTAAGAGGAGTACTTCATACTCTGCTATGTTGTTGGTGCATTGAAAGTTTAACCTGTATGAATAACCTTCAGCATGATTATTTTCAGTGTTTTTCACCCATATTCCTACTCTTGCACCAGTTTTAGTGCAAGACCCATCAAAAATCATGCTCCAAAGAGGACTGTCTTCATATTCAACATTAATTTCTTTTCTATCCTCTCTGTTTTTCTTATTTTGATCATCACTATGTTCCTTTTGAGGGTCTGCACCATGTTTACTCTTGTATTTTTCCTCAAGGTTTTCAATGTGTTGAGGAATTTCTCTTTGATTTTCATGATTTGCACTATGTTGATGACTGTCTTGTAGCTTAAGACCTTTATTTTGTTTGCTGTGATTTTCTGAAATAGCAAACTGTTTGGATGATTTTTCTTTCCCTTCATATTTTTCTATGGCTGCCACTATGTTGGTTGATGTTTCATTTTGTAATCCTTTCTCATTAGGAATCTCATCATTGTACAAAATGAATGAGTCAAGGTTGGTATGTATAGAATAAATATGGGAGTTTTCTGGTCTTTCTTGGCTACTCACCATGTATTTCATGTCTGTTTCCCTATAGAGTCTTCTAGGCTGACTGAAGACAAGGATGGTGGCATAAGTCATATCCATTTGCATAGTGCCTTGCAATTTAGCACCCCAAGATCTTGAAAGAAGCATGCCATATTTGGTGGGTATATCAGCCACAACAATGTCCATTACTAAGCTTTTGGCAGGGATTTGTACTAAATTAACACAGAGATATTTCATTAGACCTAGGCATTTAACTCTACTAGAATCAAAGGATTATTAATATTTATAAGGTCTGGTTACCTCAAGGCCTAATATTTCCATTATTACTTTGGGCATTAGGTTATGTGATGCTCCTGAATCATGCATGGAATTGTGTAAAATTTTATCATGGATGTTTAAACTGACATAAAAAGGAGGAACTGCTCCTTCTTGAAATCTTCCCTCTACTTCTGGTCCAAACAGAAGCTCAAGTTTGTCATCATTTAAGTTAATAGAGTCATTGTGATCTCCTATGTTCAAAGCTTTTAACAACTGGGACCTATATACATCTTGAGTGACTAACTCAGTGAGAGGGATGGAGATTTTTATCTTGGCAATTTCACTCTCTATGCTGAAAGGAATTTGAATTTTGGAAATGTTTAATTCAACCTTTTTAGTCATTGTTTTCTCATCAAAATCAGCTTGCTGGTTTTGATTATTTACAGCAGTTAAAATGGTTTTTTCAGGAGCATTAGCTGAGGTGCTAGTGCTGCTAGGGTCACCACTGTGTTTTTCATGGATTTGGATGTTTTTTCCCTTGTTTTTATCAGAATCTTCAGCCACTATGTTTTTGTTTTCAGCTGTCTTTTTAGAAGTATTTACAGGGATGTTTTTAGCGGAGATTTTAGAGGTCTTTTTCTTGGAAACTTCTTGGTTCCTTTTACTCCTTAAGTCATATTGTTTATGTACTTCTATTATGGAATTTTCAAAGCCTTGTTGGTATTCTACAGAATCTAGGCTCTCTTCTTCATAAGGTGTATATATGACTTGTTCTTTCTTAGTGAGGAAGACAGTATCCTCATCATTTGTTCCCAACATGTTTATGTGATTTCCCTCTGTTTCTTCAATCACCCCCTCATCCTCATCAGCATATTTCTGTTGGAAAGGAGGTTGACTTGTTGATCAGGGCCTCTTTGTCTAATTTGAGGGGGATTCCTTATAAATTTCTGACTCTGATTTTGATTTTTATTTTGAGGATTTGTTTGGTTTTCTTTAGGATACACTCTCTCATTCATGTTTATTATTTCCATCATCATCTCCATGGTTCTGACCAAATTATCAATTTGAAGTCTGATGTGGAAGGTCCAGCTTCATATTTGTAGGTAACGTTCTTTTCTGCTTTCAATCTAGCCCTTCTGGCATTAAGGTTAGCTTCTACACTTACTGCCCCTTTCTGCATGTCTTCTAATGTAAGGGGTTCTCTCTCTCTTAACTGATAACACATGTCTGGGTCAAATCCTTCAGGAAAATTTATTAAAGCTAAGCCTTGTGAGGGTTTCATTTGTGGAGGGAGTGCATTATAAACACTATTGAATTTAGTGCAATAATCTTGGACACTCTCTGCAGCATTTCTTTTAAGATCATTATATTCTGACAGGATTTGAAGGGGATTTCTTTTGACTTCCTATTTGTTTAGGAATAATTGATGAAAAGAGGGGAGGTCATTGATACTGTTAGTGGTTAAGTCTTTGAACCATTTTCTTACTTCTCCCCCTAAACTTTGAGCAAACATTCTAAGTTTTACATTTTCGTCATCAATTTCTTGTCTGTCAAAGTAATCATTCATTCTATCCACATGTTTTTGAGATGTAGTAGAACTACTAGCATCATATAAAGGAATCTTGGACTGATAATCTTACGGCAGAATGGCTAAAGGTAAAGGAAGGAATAAGGGAGCATACCATGTTGCCATGATATGAAGTTGTGGGAGAAATGGTGAGTTTACAAGTGGAGGATTTGTGATAAGAGGTAAATGATCTGATGGAGTGGTTTGAACAGTGGGGGTGTGAGTGAGTGAAACTGAAGTACTTGGACCAGCTAAGTACTGTTGAGGAGATTTAGGATGAGAGAAACCAAAGTTATGAATGAAATGAAGATTAGGTGGAGTGGATGGGGAGGTTTCTCTACTGCTTCTTTGTGATGAATTTTCAGGCTCGAAGTTTAGCTGATCTATACCACTAAGCGATTTGGTTCTAGATAGGTTTCTTATGAAAGGTAAGTCAACTTGGGTATCTTGCAGAGCTGCAAGGTTTTCAGGAACTAAACGTGCTATGTGAATTGGTCTGAAAATAGTTGGGTTCTTAGATGTAGGAGATTTCCTCAGAATGATTTCTGGATTATCAACTCTTGTAGGAGGATTTGGGTTAGGATGGGATCTAGTATGGATTATTTTGGAAGCTAGGATTTAGACCCAACGGTAAGAAAATTTTAGCCAAGTATGACAGTCTTTGAAGGAAAACTAATCTGTGAAAGAAAACTTAATCCAAAAAGTCTTTTTAACTGGGTTTTTGATGTTTTTATGATGAAATGAGTTTCCCAGTGGAGTCTATGGGAAACCAAGGGGAATCAGCAGGCCTACTGAAAACCAGTGGAGTCACCAGGTGGAATATTTTTACTTGTTTTCTAGGACTAGTTGTTGTCCACCATCAACAATCAGGAACTAATCTTGGCAAACACTTGATTCATTTTATGAATGGGATTTTCTGAGTTGTGAAGCTATCTATTACTCAATGTATCCCCAGTATGGTCACCACTATGTTTTCTCCCTGTGATTTACAAGATTGGCAAGAATAAACACTGCAGGGGGCCACATCAGAACCACTTTTGAATCCTAATATCTAGCCTTCCTGGATTCAGAGAGGGATCTCTCTATTAATTGTTTTCAAAGGATATATCCTTATGCTTTGTTTATGATAGTAGGCTAGTTATGAAGCTCAGGGAACTTGTTTGTTTGGTTGGTATGGATATTATTAACTGAAGAGGTTAGCTAAAGGGTGAAGGTGAGAGCAGATTGAAGAATGTTTCAGCTGAAGAGATAGGTCATGAAACAGTATTAATCCATTGGGCTATGGAGTCATAAAAGGATTTAATTGTACAAAAATTCTTCAAGGGTTTCCATAGGGAAATTCATCTATATCAAAGGATCTTTTAGATTAAATTGTAATATGAAACATTAAACTATTGTGAAGGAAGAAAAGCTAAAACCAATTAAGAATCTAACTTCACTAAGACAAGAAAAACCTTTCAAAGTAACTGTTTGAAGCAAACCAAAGGACAGGGAAAACCATAGACTTCTTTAGACAAACCTTTATTAAAGCACACTTTTCAGACAACAATCCAGTAATCCTAAGACTACTTTCAGAAAGGAGAAAACATATAATAACACAAGGAAAATAGCCTAAGATCAGACAGAAACTTTGAATTCTAGCCTGCTTTTAGCATACTCCCAAGGGATCTTTCAAAGAAACTGTTAAAGACTAGCCAGAGGACAGGGAAAACCATAGACTTCCCTGGGTTAACTCTACTTAGCAAACTTTGAAAAGAACATTCAAAAACAAAATCTCAAGTTGTACTCAGAAAGACATGGGCTCACCAGCATTCCTCCCTGACTATACTCTATTGAATCATTCTCAAAACAACAAGCTGGATAAACCTAGAGGGAAATTAAGAATCCTCCAAACATACCTTAGCAGAAGAAAACATAAAGATAAAGCTTTCAGACAGAAATAGGGTACTTTTCAATAAATCCTATTCTAAATTTTTTGTTCTTGATCAGAGAAAATGGACAGTATGTAAAACATAAAGAAAGACAAAAACAGTGAGGAATAACATCACCATTAACATAGACCAGGATCCCATGAATCAACTTGTATTATTGATGTTCAAACCAGTTACAATCTCCAAGTCCAACAGGTCTTTACAACTCAAAACTTCTCTTCTCAGCCTAGTGTTCTTCAACTACTCAACAACACTTCAACTGCTTCAGCAACTATCTTACACCTCAATGACAATCCAACCAACAATAACAATGAACTCCTCATACAATATTTATGGATAAAATGAGGAGCTGGGGTGAACAAGGGGTCCTTAAATGTTCATAATTGATAGAGTAAATTTTTTTGACCTTTGAGGCCATGCAAGGCCCAAGGAAAAAAATGTATTTAAGTCTAACTCTGCATAATGAATTTTAAATTTAACTCTTTGAACTACTTAGTTGCTTTTGTTGACTTTTAGGCTTTTTTAGGTACGCTGGAAATAACTTATGACCTGTTATTTGGAAATATCTCTGACTTGGAGTAACTTTATATGTCTTTGAGGCAAATTAGGCCTGTAGGTGGCACTTTGATTCTTTTGGAGGAGTTATTGCTTCATATATTTGGTATTTGAAGCATTCTCTTGCTAATTTGTCTGATTATATATTTTTAAACTCTGTTTGGCCTTAATTATGCTTTTAGGCCATCTTTAATCATCTTTGGCTTTCTATCCTTTACTGAATTGTTTTGACTTTAAGTGATTTTGTCTTCAAACTGTGTCTTTATCCATAATCTGTTGGTTAAGCCTTTGGTCTTCAAATTTATGCTCTTAACCTTTATTTTTCATTGATCTTCATTATTTTTCTTCTGTGTATAGGTGGCTTGGCCTCCTTCTGCGTTGGAGGGTTACGCTTCATCAACGCTCATGAGACGCTGATTAAGCCTTTAAACTCGAACCCTGTCAACTCCCTTTCTGCGTGATTTTTCCCTGAGGATCATCATCCTAGGATTTTCTTTCCACTGCTCTGGCTGTGGGACAGTCAATTCTTTGAGCCACCATTTAAAACATGCAACTAAACATAAAACAATTATAAAATCTATGTTTCGAGGGATAAAATGCTTCAGAGGCGATGGTTAGTGCGAAGGAATGGTACAAAGGCAGGGGAACATGCGGGGAAGGGTTCCACACATGAAAGCAGGAAGAAACAGGAAGAATTTTTGAATAAAGGCGTGGAAAATAAAAGGTTGTTTTGTGAAACCAGAGGTGGTTTTCACACAGGATCCAGGTGATAAATGGTTTAGTCATGGTGAACACGATATGGTTGGATGGACAACACCTGTCCATGAAAAACTTCCCATTTCAAGTTGAAAATGCATGATCAACTCTTTTGGAGAAACGAACATGAAATTAGTTCGAGGCTGTTAGATCTGGGTGATCCAAATCTACGGTGGATAATGGGCGCAGTTTTACAAATTTAATTGGTTGGAGGAGTGGTGGGACTGGGGGTGGACGTCAGCAGTTTGTCGTGTAGTGGAGAAATTGATTGGCGGGGTGAAAATTCTATCGGGCGAGGTTAAATGGGGGGGTTGAATGAGCGTCGTCAAATCCGGAGGATCGACGGTCGAGATCTCTTTGCGGAGGGGCAAGGACATGTAATGGTCGGGGGGAAAATGATGGTTAGGATGCAATCACCGTTGGATCTGCGTGATCGATGGCTAAGAGTAATCAAGGGAGATAACAAGTTGTGGTGAGAATATGAGCAAAGGGGGCTTAAAGGGGCATGGAAAATTTTTATAGAGAAAGGAGCTAAGGGCTTAATCTCGCAGGGGCTTAAGGCCTAACTTTATAAAGGGGTCGGAAAAGGCCTAAAAAAGTGGGTTTTTTAGACTTTTTAGAGGTTCCGATAGGATAAAAAGGGTAATTTAAACCATATAGAGCAGTTTTATAAGGTTTAAAAAGGGTTTTTTGGGGAAAATGAAGGGTAAAAATGGTTTTTTTAGAGGAATAGATGAATGTTTAGGGTAGGTGAAGATGAGTGACAAATGATGAAATGGAGGACTTTATGAAGGTGAAATGGTAGAAAAGGGGGTTGAAAACAGTTTTTATTTGAATCAGCGGGATAACTTGGAAGGATTGAGTGAAGTTTGTTAATGACATGATTTCTTTGAGGATAATGAACAGAGTGAGGTTTCAAGAACTCACAAGATTTTCACAAAAATTTTGTTTCTTGAAAGCTAAAAACTAATTAGCCATCATGAGGTATAACAAAATTTATAGATGGCTAACAACACTCATGGAGGAGCAGCCACATGCATCAACGGTTGGGGCAGCCAACACATTGGAGGAAGGAACTCTTGCAACCCTACAAGAGATTCCCAAATCTCATCAAGGTACAAAGGAATTTCCACTATCTATTGTTGCAGCAAATTCTTTTGATAGTTGTGGAAATTTGCTTTTACATGACCAAGCTGGGTCAAATCCCATTGTTGATATAGAACAACATGATTGCACTGCGCTGTGCAAATGGTTCAAGGAGGAGATGAACCATCATCCTCATGCACCTTTGTTGAGTTGCACACAAACCTTGAGGTTGGGGTGTGAACTTTTGAAGGATGAAACAAACCATGACACTCCTATAAGAAACCATGAACCCATCCTTAAGTTGGAGTATGAGACAGCCACTACATCCTTGGAGAGATTGACAGAGCTGTCAAACAATGGTGGAGAAGAGATAATATCTTCATCATATCTAGATCCTCGTGGATTCAACATAGTCTTGGGTGAGATATCTCCTCTAAGAGGTCTCCAAAGAGTTGCATTTCAAACTTTCATGAAATGCAAGGGGAAGATGAGAAGGAGAAATCCACAATTGATTGAGTGGATGTGGTTGATGAGCAAGGATCTGGGAGGCTACTTGAAAATATATGACAACGAGCAGCAGGAGGCTTGGCTGCCTTGGCTCCTCTTGAAGGAGTTTGGCCATTACTTGGAATGTCCTCTTCCTAAGGGGATGGGGATGGAGGAGAGATGGCAGGATGCTTGCATCATTGGGTAGTATGGGGTATGGATGCATGGTGTTGATGTGATATTCATATCCTTCATTGTGTCTTCGTCACATGATTTGTATGATGGGAGCACAAGGAGGTAGCAAGCACTTTGGTTGCTTGAGTTGTACTTGAGAGAGAAAGGGAAGATTTTCTCTCACTGGTTGTGTGATGTTGCAGGAGTAGAAGAGGGCACTCTCATGGTGCAAAGGGGCTAATCCTTGGCCTTGGATGATCTTGAAGCACTTCCATCTTGGGAGGTCTTCAATATTTGCAGCAGCATTACTAGAGGTGTCTTTGACAAGGAGCATGTCAAAGAGCAAAGCTTTGTATTGACAGGATCCTATTTGCATGAGCTCATAGCACTGTCACTTTGGAGCAGGGACTCATGGATGGAGTGTCCTCATGATCACTTCACATTGGATTCACTTGGTGAACAAGGAGGAGGTGAGGACGATAGAGTAATGGATGGAGACATCTATCACTATGACATATTCTTCTTGACTTGGATTTCCAAGCATGAGAAGGATGATCTTATTGCAGCACATGGTTCATTCCTCTTCATAATATGCCAAAAAACTATGGAGGACTCACTCATGGATCCATGTATCATCTTACTTTTGGCATACAGTAAGAAATCTATTTTTACATTTATTGATTTTCATACTCTTACCATTACTATGTAGTGCATTGCTCCACAAGAGGGCAAGCTTTTCACATTGCTCCATGTTCACTGTTGGGCCAAACTATATGATGGAGGCAACCATATTTTATGTGGCCTTGGGAAGATGTTTTATCATTACATGTATGTTCAGTTTTTATATCCAACTATTTTCCATATGATGACATACATGATCAACTATGTATCAAGAAACATTTTTCCTTGTAATTTTCTGAAGTAGCAGTTGGTAAAACTGCGGTGTACATACTTAGGATACTATTGGTATCTTCAAGCACCACAGGAATCCATCAGTCTTTACTTCATTCTTGTACTGATCATGTCTTCATTTGCTAATGTTTTTTCTATTCTTGTTGAGAGCATGATTGGGAGATTGACACATGAGTTGGATGTGTCCTTGAAGGGAGATAATTCCCACATTTTCTGCACTACATTTTCTAATGGGAGCATGGGAGGAGATATGGCCACCACAGCCACCTATTTGTTTTCTTTTGGGGTGGGCCATGATTTTGATAGCCATTCATTGTATAGCCATGGGCAAGTATTTGATCATTTATTGTTGACACATTCAAACATTTACTATTCATTAGTAGATGTGATGATTTTTGTAGGTTACTTGCCATACTATTTTCTGAAGTTCCAGTGGATGAGATTGTGTTGTGTCCTCTTGAGATATTGTTCATATCATGCATCATTATGTAAAACCTGCAGCAAACTTATCAATGGGATACTCTATGATAACCATGTCCTATTCATCATGGATGAAATGTTTTGGGCCAGCTTGTTCTTCAATGTTGGAGGAGAGATCCTTGGAGGATTGTTCTTCATTTTTCCACTTGAGGGCAATACGTTTGTAGCCCAGGATCAGCACATGCTCTACACTCATCATGATTGGAGAGAAGGACAGCATGGGGTAGGCTATGATGCTTACCATATTCGTATTTTCTGCCCACCTTAATTTCTGGAGCTTGAGGTGGAAGGAGATTTCCATGAGTTGCCATGTTGGGAGGTATCTCACTTTGTATGGATTTCTTGGGGATGGGAGATTCATATGGGGATGACAGATCCCAATTTATTTTTAGCACCATGGTTCTATCTTTGCAGTTGCTTGAGGACAAGCAAACTTCGAGAGGGGAGGACTGTAATGTTCCCAAAATTAGCATGAAGCTAATTGGAACATTGATTTTATTTATGTCATCTAGGAGATGAATAAAATGGGTGAGGAGACCCATGAGTAGGAATAAAATCCCTTCCAGTTTGAAAAGGGACTTTTTGCATGAGGACAAGGTCTAGTTGACCAAGTCAAACAACGCAGTGGTAGAGGGTGGAGATCATCTTGTGGGACAACGCAGTGAAAGAGGAGGGAAGTTTCCTTGATAGAGGAAACCCTAAAGAGTGGGACCCATGGAGAGGGAGCTCTCATTTGTTTAAAATGAGGGCAAGACAACCATTTTTATTCATGCATATGATTATAGATTTCTTGTCTGCTTAGACTATTTGCAGTCTCTGGTTGTTTAGCTGAGTTGCGGTGTTGTTTAGCACGAGGGATTCCTATTTAGGAATTCTTCTCCTTCTTGAGAGGCCTCTCGAGGGATTTCACTTCATTTCTCCACATCCATGCTCAAGTCCAAGCCACCTCCTTTAGCTACAGTGTTATTTTTTCTCAAGTATAATGTTGTGTTGCAAGGTGTTGCAATGGAGGTTCCACGACACCATTTCCTTGGCTCATCTTTCAGAGGAGGAAGTTTCTATTCCTTTGGGAGATCAGTGAGGAAGGATTCAGAGCTCATTTCAGATCTTGGCACTTGGCCAACACATTCTACCCCACCTACACCGTAGTTTCCCTTAGTATCTGCGTTATTTTTAGTGTGCATCTGCAGTGAGGGTTTGCAGTATTGATTGGAGGGTAAGATCTTCAGTGATAAGATCAGCGTTTCACTTGAAAGATCCATTGGATGAGATTCAGCCATCAGCTGCAACATCTTCAGCTATCTTCATCTATTTCCAGTTTTAAGTTGCAACTGCTACCCAGCAACTCTGGCATTTTTCCAATTTTGTATATTTCAACCAATCCTTCTAAGGATTTTTGTATTATTGTTTTCAGGGGTTGAGAGCTTGCTCCCTGTATTTCTTGAGACATATTGTCATATATTTCTATTTTTATTCAGTATGATGCGGTATCTTCATTAAACTGCGTCCTTTTAGCCTGCAGAAATCCATGTATAGCAGTGTTTCTCCGCTTTGATGTACATGTTCCCTTGAGGCCTTCATTGCCTAGATTGAGTGACTCTTTCCTCAAGGATTTTTATACCATTTCTGCTATAATATACATCTTTTGTCTATCTTCATCTTCATGTACCCAGGCTTATAAAAATATCGTTGTTATTCCATTATATGTTCATACATTGTTGCAGTCCCTTCATCGGGCACTTTTTCAAGACAACTAGGTGTGGGAGACCTGTTTATTCCACCTAGAGGGATTTATTTTGAGCCTCCTCTTGGATTTCGGTATTAGATGCATTGATCTAAGGAATCCAGGTCTTGGTTTCAAATCCTATAGCAGCCATTCCTGGAAAATGCATTTTTCAGTCATGCCTTGCTAGAATTTCCCATTTTGGGATATTACAATATTGTTGAGTGGCATATTGATCATTTGGATAGATTTAGTCATGCAAAAAATTATGATGGATTTTATAATGAGATTTCACATATTTGAGGGGGTTCCCTATCTTGGATCAATCTATGGAAACTCCTTTTGAAGCATTGTCTCCTCCTCACGAAGTTCTAGTTTCTCCTTCAAATCAAGAATACCCCTTAAATGATGTGATTGAGGGGATTATAAGGCTAAATATTGATCCATTCCCATCTAAATCAATTGAGAAACTTGGACCATCTCATAAAAGTCCTGAAAATGTCTCACCAAAACACTTGAAAGTGTTAACCCTGATGAGGTTAGAAAGACAGAAACTAGAAGTCCTAACAGAAAAAATGGAGGTGATGTAGATGATTCTAATTATTTTAATGATATGGACGTTTAATATGATTGTGAATTTAATTTTTCTATTAATTTTCAACCAAATTCCTCTAAAGAAGCGACTTCTCATGATGAACGGAAAGAATCAATGCAAAAGGAGTGTGATGCTCTCATAAGGAATGAAACAAGGAAGTTGGTGGACCCTTGATTTCAAGCCAAACCTATTGGTTGCAAGTGGGTATACAAGAACAAGTATAAATAATACAACTCATTTTACATGCATAATTCAAGGCTCGTGGAAAAAGGATTTGCACAAAAATAAGGTGTCAATTTTGAAGAGACATTTTCCCCCACAGTAAAACGGGTGACCATCCAAACTCTCTTTTCCTTGGAAGCTCAAAATGGATGGAAATTCCATCATATGGATGTGAAGACTACTTTCTTAAATGGATACTTGAAATAAAATTTATTCATGTCTCAACCATAAGGCTTTATTATGAAGGGATAAGAACAAAAAATATGTAAATTCATCAAATCCTTATATGGTCTAGAACAAGCACCATGATCTTGGTATGAAAAATTGACTAAGCGTCTTCTGAAATTAAATTCCAAATACTTTAATCTAGATGATGCAACTCTATTTGTCAAGAAAATTTGATTTTTTTTTTTTTTATCTTATGGTTTATGTAGGTGATATGTTGATAACAAGAAACAATGGAAACTATATTATTGCATCCATAAAGAAATAGTTGAAGAAAGGACTTGAGATGATAGATTTGGGACACCTTCACTACTAATTGGTCATTGAAGTGACCCAACATCTAAGTTATATATTTTTCTCTCAAAATAAATACATTGGAGAATTGTTGAACAATTTTGGCATGGTTGAATGCAATCTGTTGTCCACTCCAATGGAAACAAATTTGAAGCTCACATATAAAGAAGGAAACAAATTTGAGGATGAAACTAAGTATATATGTCTTGTGGGAAGTATTACATACCTCACCACTACCATACCATACATTTCATTTGCTATTGGAATCCTTTATTATTTTATGCAAAATAATTGTTAAGGGAATTGGTATACTACAAAAAGAGTTATAAAGAACTTGAAATGAACTTAAGACTTTGGACTCAAATATTCATAAGTGGATGACTTCATATTGATTAGATATTATTATTCAGAATTTGATGGATATAAGGAGAATGGAGTGACTTCTTTAGGCTATTTTGTGAGTCTTGGATCAGAATTTGTCTCATGGATGTCACGCAAAAAATTAGTTCCAGTAGATTCAACAATAGAGGTAAAATGTGTGGTAGCTACATAAGCAACCAAGGAGATTGTGTGGCCCAAGAAAATTCTTGAAGACTTGCAGCTAAACAAGTGAACTCTACTCCCCTTATGATCAATAATATTTCTTCAATTAAGTTGTCTAAGAACCCCAAATTCCATGATTGAACTAAGGATATAAACATAAAGTATCATTTAATTCGACATCGTGTAGGGGCCAATACTAGTCATATACAAAATTGTTCCACAAATAAGAAAATTGCAAACATCTTCAACAAAGCACTTTGAAAAGAAAGTTTTGAAAGATTTAGAATGATGCTCGAACACACAAAACCCCCTTTAAATTAAGGGGGGTAATGTTAGACACCTAATTCTTGGGGATTGGGTGAGAAAAATGTAAAAAGGTAAATTAAGGAAAATTGAAGAGTTATAATAGGAAGCGACCTTGGAATATGAATCCAAAGGTCACACCACCTTATGTTATATAATCATGTTTAAATTTATGAAAAACAACATTGGCAGTCATTTCTTGGCCTAACAAGAAGCCATGAGAGGGGAGGGAAGCCAACAAAATGCATTAATGAAATTAATCCTTGCCTATAAATTATTTGGTCAAGCCAAATATTCATAAAGTCTAAGATTATCAACTTTCACAAGAAAATATCTAATGGGAAGGACGTGGTAGTAACTTCCCTATGTATAGAAGTAGTTGAGTTGTACCCCAATTATTTTCTCCAAAGTATGTGTAGAGTATGATTCAAAGACTTTTGGAATCCAAGCAAAAGCTTCTAATATAACTACCATTGGTAAATATGACAGAAAATCCATCAAAGAAGAGGAAACTTGTGAAGGAATGTAAAAAGATAAAATCATTCAAAAGCAATTTTTGGTGTGGGTCAAGAAGGAGAGAATAGTGTGTATGATCCATGAGCATGAGTAGAGGAGACTCTTGTATGGAAAGAGTAACTAAGACATGCAAGGGTTTTGAGAATGTAGCTCTTAATAGAAGGCATCAGAAAAACTTTTAAGACAAAAAAGCCTATGTGTAACTATGGTTCACTTGATTTGGTGAGATAACTTAGTGTTGAAGTCTTTAATAAGATTTGAAGTTCCAAGAAAGGTCGAGTGATTTTTCTAACATAAACATTGAGAAAGGGGGAGTTTCGAGGAACTATTGGATAAGAGAAGGACTCCCTTTGTGTTATGAAATCCCATTGTGGCATCATTATGAATGATAAAGAGTCTCAACTCAATAGGTTTAGGATAATATATCGATATATGTATGGATGAAGTAGAATGGACTTCATCCTTACATCACTTGTAGCCTAAGAGATAATTGTCCTCTAGGTGATAGCTATGAAAAACAACTAATAAACAACCCATAACATTTGGGTATACTCTAGGATTAGTGGAATTTAAAGATAATCAATGAGTTTGACTTGATGAAGGAGAAAAACCTAGAAAAACCTTCCATATTCCACCCTATAATGGTTGAGTGATAAACTCCCTTATAAATTCTTGGCCAGGTTCGAGGGTGACCAGCTACAAATAATAGAGCAGAAAACTTAACCTGTGGTTGGATGGAAAGTGGCTCACCATTCATCTATTATAGGAAAAATTTGGTCATGTTTAGATAAGTTCCCTTGTGGACTTTAAATATGTGATGTAAATCATGTTCATGGAAATTGAAACGATGTTGATAAGATTATGTATATATATGTGCTTACCTATTGATTGGACATGTTGGTCTATGTCATACATGGTCTTGGTATGAAGTTGTAATGCCAGTTGTGATGGCTACATAATATTCAAATGCCTTCCTATTGATCTTAATGTTCTCTTATATGGTGTTTTCATCATTTGAGCATGGTATTGAGAAATACTTAGTCCTTGTTATCTTTAATATTTATCCCCATTATAGGACTTTTGTCAAGTAAGATATTATGGCTAAAAAGATAAGAGATTTTTATTACAAATTAATTAATGGAGAAATGATACACATACAATATTGTGAAAACAAAAGTACAGAAACACATAAAACAATAGAGACACAGGTATATGTGGTTCACCCAATTTGGGCTACATTCACGGATAAACAACCAGCCCTTCCTTATATTTTATCCAGCAAAATGAAGAGATACAACCTACAACAAATCCGTTGTAATTTCCTCTTCGCTCTCACAAAACCTCATCTCTCTCTCACTCAAAATAATTATACACATAGGCAATACAATTCCCATATATAAACTGAGGGTTTCCTTCTAGGGATAAATACCCTAAATTAACATAATTTCTACCGTCATATCATTCGCCTAATGAACGACCCAGATTGACCACAAAATTACAACATTTTACAAGAAACTTTTATATCTATTTTTAGCTTCGGGGGCGCTACCCTTAGTTGAGGATTATGGTGGAGGGGTGTGCAATCTTCCTAGGGTATAAATCCGGCTCAAAAAAGGCCTTTGAATCAGGAAGATAATCAGGCTCCACACACAACAATCTCCCACTTGGAGACTGATTATAGCAACTCCATCATTGCTTCACTTGATGGAAAATCATTCAACTTTGGACCTTGTTATTTCTCATCTTCATCATCATACATGAAGACCAACTGAAACTGAGTAGAATCTCAATTTATCCATCGTTACAAATTTTGTTAACATATTTAAAGAATTTTTTTCTAGTGTGTATCTTTTTCAGCTTCAACTGTCTATCTTCCAACACTGACCGTATGAAATGGTACTTGAGTTGTAAATGTTTATTCTTGGAATGAAATGTTGAGTTCTTTACAATATGAATGGAACTCTAGTTGTCATTGTATAATTTTTCCATCTCCTACTTATTTCCCAATTCATCCATAAACCTTTGTAACCAAATCGTTTCTTTATTGGCCTCTATAGCAGCAACATACTCTTCCTCCATTGTTGAAAGTGCAACAACACTTTGCATTTTTTAAACACAACTAATAGTTTTTCCACCTACAATAAACGCATACCCTGTGGTGCTCCTCTTGTTATCTCTATCACTTACCATATCTACATCAACATATCTGTTGGCTGGAGGGGTCCTTACCCAGTTTCGGAGGTTAAGGTTTGCCAACAAACCCCTATACTATTGTCCCTTTCGGCAATGACCTACTTGCACAGGCCAAGGTCTCACCCGAAGTGGTATGGGAGGGTGCTCGAACCAGGTTTCCGCACCCGGAGAGAGAGTAGGAAATTCGAGACAGATATGTGTTATAGCTTACTAGTTTCGCACAAAACGAGTCTATTCACATCTCTTTTAACAGTGTAGTCAGCATATAACCATAACAAAGCTATCAGATCTAATCTGTACATTCACATCCATGTGCGCATTACTGAATAGCATCACAGAGCACTATAATCGCAGCCAATATCAGATCACAGATATACTCATGTCAATTCTAGAACATAGATACATTCGCAGCTTAGATAAATATGACAAATGCATTTTAGCAGTAAACACAACCAATTCAGATAAGACACAGATATTTCAATGATACTTCGCATTCATTAATATCAAAGATTCACTTACAACCCAAACACAGCCCGCGTGCATAGCCTAGCGGGGTCCACACATAGCAAGACTGAGGATCTCCACGCACACAGCCAACAGGAGTTTTTCCCCAAAATAACGCAACAGATCTTAACAATTCACATGTAGCATTAATCTATTGACTTACCTGCTTACTAGACCCAACTATATATCTATTTATAATATCATAGCCTTCACTATCATATGGTTCGCAAACCATGGTTTGTGGACCCTAGAGCTACCCTTTAACCTATTACAAAACATTAGGGGCTTTGACCCACCCCAAAAGCCCTATGCAAGACCGACTTTTACAAAATTGTACCAAAAACCCAGGTTAGCGAACCCCGTTCCAACAGGCCCCTAACACAATCTTGTGACTCATCCCAAGTCACTGCGACCGTGGGGTTTTCATCTTTGCTTGTAGCTGCTTGATCACATCAACCAGCGAGGGCAGCACTCCTTCACTCTACACAATATAATTCTGAGCAACATCCACCAACTTCTGTGAAGTTGGACCTTCTGTAGCAGCCGTGACACTCTCCAACGTCTGGTTCAGTTGTTTGACCGCAACATCTACTTCTTCAGCAAGCTTGAGGGCTCCGTCGGCCCAAGGCTTAAGGTGGTCACTGAGAACCTTCGTTTTGTGATGGAGCTCTTCAATGTCATCCTGAAGTGCGTGGTTGGTACGCAGTTGTGCCAGGCACTGAGCTGGAACCAAATTGGGCATAGTAGCTTCGAGCTATTCAAAATCTTCCTCCTTCTAGTGTAGCTTGTGAGTAAAATCACGCAGGAGAGAGTTGTGTTTCACCTAAGACCACAGTTGCATAGCTGTCTCCAACAGTCATGTGCCCTGAGCAATCTGAGACGTAATAGTATTGGTGGCCTTCGTGACCAGCGCGGCTCGCTGGGCTCGAAGCCCTTAGCATTGCAACAAGCCCCTCAATCTTGGCCTGGGTGGTGGCAGAAACCGGGCTATCCTCAATGACATCTGTGCAGAGCCTACTGATTAGGCATTCCAACTCTATCTGTTGTGCGGCGGTGAGGGTGCATGCAGCATGTGCCTGGGACACTTCAGCGGTCTTCTCCACAATCGTCTGCTCAACTATACTGAGTTTTTGGTGCACCCGGCGGTCTCTGTGTTGAATTTCTTTGAAAAGGGATGTGTGGAGGACCTGCAATGGTTCATGTGGCAGCCGAGCTAAATCCAATTGTACCTCTACGCAGGCCTAGACTTGCGCGCCTAAGTCGGGTGGGCTCGGCATGAGGGTTGCACCTGGTAGATGGAAAAGGCGACTTTCCATTGTAATGATCAATGCGCTTCTTGTTGATGGGGTCGGCCTTGCCTTAATCATACTCATTTGCAGGGTGTCAGTCATGAGCTGCAGAGCTTGGAGCTCAGCCTGGAGTGTATCAACCGTGGCCTTTTGCTGCTCTTCCAGAGCTAGCCATTTATCTTCTACGGCCAGGGTGATTGTGTCTGCGATCTGCTCCAGGTCCTCTTCTGTCATAGTAACTCCTGTGTCTCATTCCAGCCATTGAGCTCATTGATTCTTCTGTGGTCCTTTAACAAGGTCACCAGTCCGCTTCGTACCTCGAGGGGAGTCAACACCTCTCGCATCCAGACCTTCTACACCCAGATCTTGTTGTGAATCCTTCTGTGATTCTGTGTCCACTCCCTTCCCAGTACTATTGCCTTGTCCTCCAGTCTCTTTGTTGGTGTTGGGTGGGGTTACCTTTGTGGTGCTCATACCTGCAGTGTCCTGCGTACCTAATTTGAAGCCTAATTTCCAATGCGAAGGCCAAGTAGCAATAAGGCGATCGACCTTCTCATCAGTGACCATATATGGGAGTGATACCCATGTTGGATCTGTGCGGCCCCTGATCTGTACATTGTGCATTGTTACTTGAAACACTGCAATTCTCTTGTACTTGTCATAAATTTCTAGTGACAAGCGCAGCCAGGAGTGAATGGCAGCTACGAGCCCACTCTGAGATAGGACCTAGAAGACCTTATTATCTTCAATTCACTTTTCATCCTTCGAATCCCATATATTTGCATACAGTGCCCCTTCGCACATATCCAGCTCTAGCTCGGGGAGGACAGAATCTTCTAGGGCTTCCCATGTGACCAATGCGATGAGGAGCAACAACTAGGAGTAACAGAAGGCCCTTCCATGATCCTAAGCTTCGCGTACGTTATCCATAAATTCAGTGCACAGGAACTGGGACCAGTTGAAGCAGACCCATTTTCGCAGCGGTCGGCCAACTAGATTACATATGTGGGGACCGTGGCAACCTGGCACTTGCGCATCATCTTGCATGCTAACAACAAGGTGCCCATGCACACACCGGGGTCACTGATAGTGCTGATATGAACCCCCTAGTGTTCTGTTCAACGTGATAATCCTCATGCACCTTATCAGTGATCTGTTGTTCATATTTCTTCATAACATGTTCCATGGGATTCAACCCTTTCATGGGCAGACCAATCATACGGTGAATGAGCATTGCGTTTATGGGAATGCGATCCTAAATCCATAAGCAGTCGTCATGGACCAAAGCTAGCAATTGTCACACAATCTTGTCAGTGATATTATAGTGGCTGAAATGAGGAATCCCTAGCAATTTTAATAACTCAAAACCAGCCAATCCACTTTCCCACGGCATAGGGACTACCTTCAGTACATCATCCTCCAACACCCTCTCTAGATACAATTATGGTGCCAGTTCGAGGAAGGCCTCTAGGTTTGCTAGGTCATGATCGTCGAACTTGACCATCTGGAGCTTGCCAAAGGATTCTCCAATGATGGGGACCTTGCACGGAATATGAGGCATCTGCAGATAGGCACACATCCCATCTAGATTCTTGGTTGTGTGCACTGAGGGCCTGCGAGGCCGCACATAGGGTGGTAGACAGCTTATTGGTTCAATGATCTGGGCCTCTTCCTGAGAAGACAGAGGTCTCTTTAATGGGTTGGGTGAACGCGCCTGGGGCACCGTTCGTGGGGATTTCACGTTCTGAGGGGAAGTACGGGCCTTCACCCCAGCCCACTTCGCAGGTTTCCCCGGTCCTTACTCCTAGCCTTTTCCCTTCCCCTTCTGCTTTCCCTTGCTCGGTGTGGACATAACCTCCTCAACTTCAGGGGTGACTTATAGTACTTCCTTAGATTATTTCTCCATCAAGGCCATAGTTTTGGAAGATTCAGCAACATTATTCGCAGTCATTCTTGCACAAAAAATGAACTTAGGGTTGCTACTATCAGAGGGGGAAGCACACTCAGAAATGAATCAAGCGCAATAGTCACAGAATTTCACAAAGCACAAACTGTTCAAGATACATGGAACCCTCTTTTGAGCTATCCTTCTGCTTTTACAGCCTTGGAGATCAACCAAAGGTTGGGTGAGGCTTATTAGAAACTTACCATCAAGTAAACAGTAAAAAATCTCTGGAAATCGCCTCATTAATTGTCGTCCACCTACTCCTTTCAACGGTAAAATTTTATTTTTACCTAGTTTTACTATTCCAACGGCTAGATTTTGCAGCTGTATATTACCCCTGTGCTTCCAGCGCACCTCCTATGCTCTGAGTGCACCCCTACGCTCCCAGTGCACCTCTTCGTGCTTCCAGACCTGCGATTTATCCCTGCGCGTACCACGATCCTACCTGTGTTTGTCCTCCTACTTGCACATAGTTCGCCCCATATAGCTACTCCAGCCATATAGTCATTTGATCAGGTATGGTTTGAGCTACCTGCCATTGAAATATCCTGGTATCATATCACCATGTAGGGTAGCTAACTGGACCACTCCTCCGTCAATATTTCTTTTACCATATAGGGACCTAGCCAGTGCAGATTGAACTTCCTTGGGCATTTCGAAAACTGGCTATCGTATAGCAGGACCAGTTCTCTCTCCACAAATTTCTTTTTCCGAATATGTCGATCATGCCATGCCTTATCCCGGACCTTCTGAACTTGCTTATGGAAGTTAGTAATGAAACAATATTCCTCCAAGGCTACAAGTTGTGCTAACCACTCCTCCATGATATCAAGCTCCGCCATGTTGGTAAAGGCTACGATGCACAAGCTAGGAACAATATACTCCATGGGCATAATGGCCTCCTTGCCATAAACCATCTGAAACGGTGTTTTCCCAGCCATCTTCTTGCAGGTGGTTCGATAGGCCCAAAGGACTGACGGGATGCGCACGTCCCAGTCGCTGCGATCGACATTACAGACCTTGGTCAATGCCTGCTCCAAGATTTTATTAAAAGCTTCTATAGCTCCATTTTCCTGTGGATGATACGGGGTGCTTTAAGCATGGTGGATCCGAAATTCTTCAGTCAAGGCCTTTATTGTTTCATTAACAAAATTCATACCTCTATCGCTCATTTATCTTCGGGCAGCCAAACCTAGTTAGAATATGTTCAAAAATGAAGTGCACAGTGGTATCTATAGTGCAGTCCTTCACAACTTGTGCTTCGGCCCATCTAGTTACATAATTAGTCACAGTCATGATGTAGCGCGTACCTATCTTCTTTCCTGGTGGGTTAATGGGCCCCACAAAGTCTATGGTCCATTTTTCAAATGCTTGCAGGGCCACTTGCGGTTGTAGGGGCATTTTGTCTTGGCGCGACGGTCTTCCTGTCCTTTGGCAAGTGTCGCAGGCTTTGCAATAATCGTGAGAGTTGCTATGCAGTGTGGGCCACCATTGTCCAACTCTTAAAATCTTTTGCATCGTTTCTTTCCCTGCGTAATGACCTACTGCTACGCCCTCGTGAGCTTCTGCTAAGATGGCATGTCATTCATATTCCAAAATGTATCTTCACAGCACTTCATCATCTCCCAGTTTATATAGATGGCCCGCTATGATGGTAAAATCCACAGCTCGGGTTACCAGCTCCTTCTTCTGTTGTCCTGAATATTCCGTAGGAGCCATCCCCGTAGTTAAGAAGTGAATGACGTTGGAAAAGTGTGCATCAACCACCTTAATCGCAAATAGTTGCGCATCGGGCAGTCCTTCTTCTAGGTTGATTGGTTCCTCACCACTCTCAATTCGGGATAAGTGGTCCAGCCCAGCATTCAACTTCCCTGGCTTTACGATAATCTCAAAGTCATATTCTTGAAATAACAGCAGCCATCGGTAAATCTTCCCCCCCCCAACGTAGCCTTATTCACTAGCTACTTCAAAGTCGAGTGATCTGTAAACATCTTGAAGTGCTCTCCTAATAGATAATGCTTGTATTTTTCCAGGGCGTATACCATGGCTAACCCCTCACACTCAGTAGTGGAGTAGTTGTGCTCCGCGCCAGAAATTTTCCTACTAGCAAATGCAACTGCATGGTCAATGTCTCCGTCTCCAGGCTGTGTAAGGACAGCTCCTAGGGCAATCCCTGGTGCATCTACGTGAACATGGAAAACCTTCGCCCAATCAGGAAATATGAGGATAGGATGCTTAGACACCATATTTTCCTTAATTAGTTTGAAGGTCTTTTGACACTCTTCGTCCCAAAAAAATGAAACATCCTTCTTTAGCAACTTTTCCATAGGTGTTGTGATCAACGCATACCCTTGAGTGAACTTCCTGTAGTATCATGTATGCCCGAGGATAGAGCGCAGCTATTTATCAATTGTAGGTATTGTTAGGTTGATGATAAGTACTATCTTGACGGGGTCAACCATCAATCCTTGTCAACAAACTATGTGACCTAGCAGGATCCCAAAGGGTACACAAAATATGCACTTATTGATATTCAAGGAAATCTAGTGCTTTCTATAGGCGTCCAACATCATGCACAAGTTTGAGACATGCTTTTTTACCAACCTGAAGATGGTCCAGTCATCAAAATATACCTCCAAAAACTTGTGGGTGAACTCCTTAAATACTGTGACCACCACCTGCGAAAATATGGCAGGGGCATTCTTGAGCCCAAATGGCATGACAGTGTACTAGAAATATCCCCATTCAGTGGCAAACGTAGTTTTGTTGCGATCTTCAGGTGTGATCCTGATCTAATGGTAGCTCAAGAACCCGTTCATGAATGAGTGCGCTTCCTGCCCCCCCCCACGCTATCAAGGATTTCATCTGAGAATGGCGTAGGAAAGGGATCGTGTACGCAAGCATCTTTCAATTTTCCCAGGTCAACACAAATCTGTATCTCTCCCTTAGTCTCTTTCTCCGAAACCACCATAGGACTTACCCAATATGATTGTTCGACTAGTTAAATGATACTTGCGGCTATAATTTTCTCAAGTTCTTCCCTGACTTTCTGCTTATACTTAGGGTTCAATCGATAAGGGTGCTTATTCACAGGGCGTGAATTTGGTTTTAAGGTGATGTGCATGACGCCTAGGTCCCCTGTAATCCCTTTGAGTTCCGAGAATTTCCTCGGAAATAGGTCCTGGTATTTGGTGTGGAGTTCCGCGACTCTTCCAACAGTATAATCATCCCAGTAGTCCCCTATTAGCTAGCTTAGGTTTCTCCTCCATACCAATGTTAACTTCTCGCAGCTTCAGAGGCTTACTAACATCGACGGTCTGTAGTGGGGGTCCAGCAGCTGCGCGCTCTCCCTCCAACTCTGGGATAGAGATATTTCGCGGGCCTTCATCACATTCCTCCATTGACAGATTGTGACGGTTGACAATATCCTGCATCTACGTCTCCCACATTGGTGCTCGATGTGTTGCATAAGGGCATGATTCATCAAATAATAAGGCATCTATATCCTGCAAAGCTTTGTCGAGTGCCTCCGTTCCATCTATCAAACCGAATGTCCCTACAAACTCATCCTTCAAGGTTTCCCAATGGTGGTTCATTGGTGTAATTATGCATCTAAATACCATGCGATGGGGATTGGCCCCAAGGCATGAATGAACAGGTGGACCCATTCCTCCGTAGTTCTTTCGCACCATTCCTCCATCCATGCGGACAAGTACTCGCGTGGGTCCCCTAGGCCAAGGAAAGTCTTTATGCGTAGGTGAACTGAGGGTTCAAACCACAGGACCATCATCTTGTGACACTCTTCCCAATCCTGGAATGTCCCCTTATGCGTGTCCCACCACCTCGTGGGGGTTGCACACATGGCTAGATTAAGGGCCCATATACTTCGCTCCCATAGGACTTCAGCTTCAAATTTTCACAAAAACTCCCTAATACTACCAGAACCATCAAAGTAGGGTATCTCTCTTACCTTTGAGGATATACAACGGAAGTCCATTGTGATTCTAAGACATCGCAACACAGATACATCATGTAACCGATTCTGCCAATTTTCTATCTCCCCGTCGGAGTTAGAGAAGCATTTGTTGTCCTTCTCCCATAAATTCACACCATCAGCCGTAGGATTGATCCAATCCTCATCCCGAGCAGCTAATTTATAGAGGTGATCCACATCCTCATCTTTGCGCACTGGGTTTGTATACCGCTTTCCTTTCGCAGGGTCTAGTGGGACTATCACCCTCATACCCTCATTCTCAAACACCATGCTCATTTTCTTTAGGTTGATAATGCCTCCCATGTCTATTGCCCAATCCAGTCCTAGGAGCGCAGGATAGGGGTCCGCATCTTCCACAATCTAAATTACCTCAAAGTCAGCGCGGACCTTAACTCCTGTGATATATACCATAATATTCGACAGCCTCCCCAATGGTATGATTTTATGTTGGTTGGCCATGCACAGTTGGATATTAGACCATTCCAACTTAGGCTCTCCCATCCGCTGCCAATTTTGCTTGGGCAGTACGTTCACATTTGACCCTAGGTCCAAAATACCCTAATCCATTTCATAGTCACCAATATGCACTGTTAATTGCATTTCCTGACCACTGTGTTTCCTATGCTTGTAAAGTTTGTGCACATCCTTAACTTCCGAGGGAGGTTTAGTTCTTTCGGTGCAGCTGTCTATTAGTGCTTGCAGATTTTCTACTGCCTTATGGTTTCGTAGCAGCTTCATACATGCCTATAGAAATGGTTTAACTTCGTCGTATGTTCTTAGGTTTGCTGGAGCTTTTGAAATAGATGTCTCATCCTTATTAAAGTCTTTGCGAGTTGCGACAAAGGTTTCCTTCTCCTTTTGTAGGTCCAAACTTTCATGCTTGACAACAACCTTTTGGATAAGGGGTTTAGTTGCAGCCTTTTCTTCAGCTCCTCCAGTAGCCATGCCATTGCGCGTTATGACATTAATACTTGGTCCTTTGGCACGCGGTTCCACCTTAACCCTCTGCACATTCTTTGTAGGTGTTTGTTTTTTTTCCTGCATTTTTGCTATCAAGACTAGGAAATCTTCGATCACGTGATCCAATTGTCTGCAATATCCGCAAGATTGTCATTCAGGGTTTGGATAGTCCCTTACGAAGTGCCCTATTTCCCCACAGTTTTAACAGGTCAATTGCCCTCTTCCCCAACCTATGCCTCCACCCCTTCCCCTCCCCCTGCCTCTTGCTGGGGAGCCTCCTCTGCTTGAGGGGGATAATTACGATGAAGGGTCAGCCTGTACCCTGTATAGGTCTCCTCAATCTATCATCAAATCATAGGTCCGACAGTTATGCTCATCATGTCCCACCGAGGAGCATAACTGACACCATTATTGCTTCAATTCTGGAACATATGCACCAAGACAGGGACAGTGGTTGGTATCATGTAGTTCGGCAACGCGACAATCAGCGCACCATAATGTTGGACAACTCGGCCCAGCAACTTCTTTATGGCGTAGTGGGATAGGTCCCCTAGCCTGCATGTAGTCTACCAGTAGAGGGCACTGGTCCTTGGTGTGGCCAAACACCCTGCATCATATGCCCCATACGTCTAGGCTAGCTTCTTTCCCTCTTTCTTTTCACAGATTCTAAATTTCAAGGTGCATTACCTCCAACATTACCTAGATCTGTTGCACCCCAAACTGGGCATCATCTCTTGGTGCAACTTCTAGTTCCATAGCAATCTCCAAGGCTTTCTCTTGCATCTCAATTGCTTGCTGACCCATAGGTCCACGTAGCTGAGGTAGCAACATAGAAATAAACCATTCCTTGTGATTCCTATCATCATACTGAAATTCCCCATCTCTGATAACGTTCTTTAACCATTGATCAACTTCCTATACAAACTTAGTGGGTCCTTGTCTAAAGTCTTTTAGGTCAGTTACCAGCTACGAGTAGGACTTAGGCTTCCGGAATTATTGTTTTAATGATTTCGTAATTTCTTTAATAGATGGATCCGCATGTTGGCCTACATATCCCATATACCAGTCCAAAGCCCTTCCTTCAAAGGTGAGGGATAGTTGCGCTCTTTTTACAACTTCGGTAGCCACATTCTGTACAGTCCATATTGACTCCGCTACAAACCAAAATCGGTCCATGTCTTCATCCCCTACACCCTTGAAGGTGGGTAGCTTCATGTGTGTGGCCATATCTTCTTCTAGTGGTGGCGGAGGTGTAGGTGAGTTCTTACCTTTATGCTGACTTGAAGGTGGAGGACTATTTCCTTCGTGCGCAACCAGTTCTCTTAATGGACTGTAGATGGATCTATCTCCTTCTTGATTTCTTCGGTAGAACTTACCACTTTGTGTTGTACTTTCGCTTAGATCATAGATCATTCACTCGGTGTGGCTGCACAGAACGCCCTTTTCTCACAATAATATTTTAATTAACAATGGAAATTTTTTCAAGAACTTACCCCAGAAACCCTTGAAGAACCTTCGCTCTACCTCAGAATAGGCTACGAACTGATCGACTGTGAATTCTATCACAAATCCTCCCAGCACGCTATCCACCCAGTGATCTACCATACAGGTGATTGTATTTTCAGTCCTCTCCAGCTTTTGAATCAATTCTGGTTTCTACTGCGTAACCTTATCATCCTTCCAAAATGTCTGGAATTCCACAAGCCTCTCTAAGCACTCCTGAAGCTCATTTGAAAAATTTACAAACAAAATTTCATAAACTTCAGTGAAGATGTACTTATTCTTCCACTTCTCAGTCGTTAGATTTGTGCTATGATTCTCTTTTACAACAAACTCCTGAATCTATCTTTCAAACCAATCTTCAATTTCCAACCTCTCAGGTCTCCAATGACCTCATGGAATTACGTGATCTCTCTCTTAAAATGTTCCTGGTCCCTGCAATGGAACCATTTGTTGGCTTGAGGGGTCCTGACCTCGATTCGAAGGTTAAGGTTTGACAACAAACCCCTATACTACTGGCCCTTTCGGAAATGATTTGCTTGCGTAGGCCAAGTTCTCACCCGAAGTGGTATGGGAGGGTGCTGGAACCAGGTTTCCGCACCCGGAGAGAGAGTAGGAAATTCGAGGAAAATCTGTGTTATAGCTTACTAGGTTCACACAAAACGAGTCTATTCGCAACTCTTTTAACAGTGTAGTCAACATATAACCATAACAAAGCTATCAGATCTAATCAGTACATTCGCATCCACATTTGCATTACCAAATACCATCACAAAGCACTATAATCACATCCAATATTAGATCACAAATACACTCATGTCAATTCCAGAACATAGATACATTCGTAGCTTAGATAAATATCACAAACGTATTTTAGCAGTAAACACAACCAATTCAAATAACACACAAATACTTCAATGATACTTTGCATTCATTAATATCAAAGATTCACTTACAACCCAAACACATCCCGCGCACACAACCAGCAGGAATCCTTCCCCAAAACAACCCAACAGATCTTAACAATTTGCACGTAGCATTAATCTATCGACTTACCCACTTACTAGATCCAACTATCTATCTATTTATAATATCGTAGCCTTCACTATCCTATGGTCCGAAAACCATGGTTTGCGGACCCTATAGCTACCCTTTAACCCATTACAAAACATTAGGGGCTTTGACCCACCCCAAAACCCCTACGCAAGACTGACTTTTACAAAATTGTACCAAAAACGCAGGTTAGGGAACCACGTTCCAACAATATCCCTGTAGAGAAATTTTCGAATCACCAAATCATAGTGCCTGATTTGTAGTAACTCTCAAATACCTACGAATTCATTTCACTATCATCCAATGTTCTTTTCTTGGATTTTTCACGTACATGCTTACAACTCCCACTCCATATGAAATATGAGGCCTTGTGTAGACCATTGCATACATTAAGCTTCCAACTGCTGATGCATATGGAGCTTTAGATATATAATCCATCTCTTCATGTGTCTTGGGACACATATCCTTAGTTTGAAATGGCTAGCCAAAGGTGTACTAATTGGTTTTTCATTCTGCATATTAAATATTTCCAACACCTTTTCTATGCACTCACTCTGAGACAATGTTAATTTGCGATTTTTTTTGTCTCTAGTTATTCTCATACCAAGGATTTTTTTTGCAATACCCAAATCCTTCATTGAAAATGAATTTTCCAATTTTATTTTGAGCACATTTATTTCCTGCATGTTAGACCCTGCAACAAGCATGCCATGTACATACAATAGCAATATAATATAGTTTCCATAATTTTACTTTTTAAAATAAACAAAATGATCAGAGTGACAGCTAGTATAACCCTTTTCCTACATAAGCCTATCAAATTTTAGATACCACTTCCTTGGAGCCTATTTTAAGCCATACAATATCTTCTTCAACTTGCACAATAATTTCTCCTCCCCTTTAACCTCATACCCTTGTGGTTGTTGCATATATATTTCTTCCTCCAAATCCCCATGAAGAAAGGTTGTATTTACATCTAACTACTCAAGATGAAAATCTTTTGTTACCACCAGAATTAAAATGTTCCGATTGAATTCATTTTAACAACAGGAGAAAAATTTTCATCAAATTATATACCTATATTTTGTGAAAATCCCTTCACCACAAGTCTAGCCTTATATCGTTGTTTACCTCCATCTTCTTCCTTCAACTTGTAAGCCCATTTATTATCCAATGTTTTTTTACATGCAAGAAACTTGACTTAGTCCCAAATCTACTTCTGCGTCAAGGGCTCCATCTATTTTTCCATGGCTTACTCCCACTTCTTCCTGATTTCTCCCTGCATTGCATCTTCATATCTTTCTGGTTCACCAGAATCAGTAAACAATTCATAATATAATGAAGGAAAGTATCATTCATGGGGTGTAATTATCCTAGTAGATCTTCTAACACCAATTTTAGGTGTTTGAGGTGCCTTTTGTTGTTGTGGTTGATGTTCTTGTTGTGGTTGTTGATCATTATGATTTTCAGGCACCTTTACTTTTTATGTGATCGCATCAATAATTGTGTATTATTTGTTTTTTTTTCTTATTTATTTCCCTGCATCTGAATGTGACATCTCTACTCCTAATGATTTTGTGATTTTAATAATCATATAAGTAATAAAAAAAATCATTTACACCATATCCAATAAAGGTGCATTTCTTTGATTTTGTCTCAAGCTTTGTTTTATTTTATTTATTGATGTGGACAAAGGCTTCACAACCGAAATTCTTTAGAAATGAGTAATATACCTTTTTACCTATACATACCTCCTCTGAAATTCAACCATCCAAGTAACTTGAAGGCCCTCTGTTTATTAGATAAACAATAGTATCTGCAACATCTAGCCAAAAGTGTAAGGTAAATCTTGCATGCAATTTCATGCACCTTGCACTCTTCATGATTGTCTCATTCATCCTTTCTGATACACCATTGTCTTGTAGCGTCCATAGAATTGTCTTCTATTTGTGAATTCCATGCTATTAATAGTATTTATCAAGTTTTTTGATGTAGTATTTGCCTCCATTGTCTGATCTAAGACGCTTAAAATTCTTTCCTACCCGATTCTCAACCACAGCTTTCCATTTCTTGAAAGTATCAAATAAATCCGATTTATTTTGAAGACAATAAATACAAGTTTTCCTAGTTGCATCATCAATAAAAGTAACATAATAGTGAGATCCACCAAGATATGATACCTAAGTAGGTCCCCATATGTTTGTATGCACAAGCTCTAATTTTTCACTCTTCTTTTCCTTCCCAACTCTAAGAAATCTGACTCTCTTCTATTTTCCATAAACAAAATTTTCATAGAAATCCAAATCAACATGCTTCAAACTTGGAAAAAAATTTCTTCAGTGAAGAATATGCATCCCTTTCTCACTCATGTGCCCAATCCTATGATGCCACAATGTCGTATCTACTCCTATGGAGGTTAAATAATTAACATAATTAGAAATACCATTGCATAAATACAATGTACCAACCTTTTCACCTTTTGCTATGATGAGTGCTCCTTTGGTGACCTTCTAGGTTTTTTCTATAATTGTAATTACACAACCTTCACCTCCCAATTTCCTTGTTGAAATTATATTTTTCTTCAGATATGGAACATGCCTTACCTCCTTTAGTAACCATCGGTTTCCATTCTGTTGTTTTATAAAAACCTTACCCATTCCAACCGGATTTTACAAGGTTTATCATCACCTAGACGAACCTGTCCAAAATATCCTTAAACATAGTCATGAATTTTTTTCCTATCAGGTGTGGCATGGAATGAGGCCCCTGAATCTACCACCTGGGCATCGATAAAATTTTCTAATGAAAGAATCAAATAATCTTGCAACACATCACTTGTCACATTCGCTTCACGATTTTTTTTCTTCTTGTGCATCTCCTTCTTTCCATTCCTAGATTTGCAATCATTCTTCAAGTGTCCTTTCTTCCCACATTTCCAGCATACTATCTTTGATATCGATTTGGATCTTCCTTTCATTGACTTACTGCTATTTCCTGTGCTCCTTCCTCTTTTCGATTTTCTTCCTCTAGTCTCTGTAGTCAAAGCATTACCTAATGTCTCACCAGAGCTTTTTCGTCACATTTTCTCGCTAAGGATGGCGCCAACAACATCATAAAACTTTAAATTATTAGATCCAGAGATAGAGTTACTAATATTCATAACTAGGCCATTCCAACTTTTTGGCAATGAGCACAAAAATAACATAGCCCTAACTTCATCATTAAAATTTACCCCTACATAATTTAACTGATTGGTAACTATGTTAAACTCATTTAAATGATTAGAAACATATCCACCTTCTGATATATATATATATATATTAAATACATACTTCATAAGAAATACCTTATTTGAGGTCGAGGTCTTTTCATATAGTTTGGCCAATCTCATCATTAATCCTTCTGTTGTCATTTCCTTTGAAATGTTGAATGCCACCGACGCTACCAGACATAGCCGTATTGTTCCTACTGACTTTCTGTCAAGAATCTCCCATTTTTCATCCGGCATACTGGTCGGCTTCTTTGATTTTCCACTCAGTGGTAGGTATTGATATTTCTGATACATATAATATTCCATCTGCATCTTCCATAGCTGGTCATTTTGGTTGTTAAATTTCTCGACCCTAAACATGCCATCTTCTACCATTGCTCCCACTAGAAGTTACCAGGAACCCTTCTCTCCTACGATTTTATCATCCAAATAAACCTTCGGCTCTAATACCAATTGAACAATGAAACACATACAATATTTAGGAAACATAAATACAAATATGCATAAAACAAGAGAGACACATATATACGTGGTTCACCCAATTTGGGCTACGTCCACGAAGAAATAGCTAGTCCTTTCATTTATATTATCTAGAAAAATGAAGAGATACAACCTACAAAAAATCTGTTGTAATTTCCTCTTCGCTCTTACACAACCTCCTCTCTCTCTCGCTCAGAATAATGATACACAGCCACAATAGAATTCCCTCATATAAACCGAGGGTTTCCTTCTAGGGAAAAGGACCCTAAATTAACATAATTTCTATCTTCCTATCATTCACCTAATGAAAGGCCCAAATTGACAACAAAATTCAACATTTTACAAGTTAATTTTACATCTATTTTTAGCTTCAGGGGTGTTTCCCCTGGACCCCCCAATCGGGGGGATGGTGTAGGGGTGTATAGTCTTCCTAGGGTATACATCTAGCTAAAACAAATACCTATGAACCAGGAATATAATCAAGCTCCACACCAAACAATATTAACCCCTCAACCTCTTGGATATCCAAGATGGTTAGTTTCTTGTGAAATACTCTTAGTGGGTCTCAACCAAGGGAGCTTGGTTTTTTATAGATATGACAAAGAAGCTTTGAATTTTTTGCTATCATTAGAGGGTCCTATTGATTATGTGGACCTATATGCAAGAGTAAAATTCATGATTTTAAAGTGAGGACTTCTAGAGGAAGGTGTATACATGGAACATTTGATGTAAAGTGTTAAAGAGATCATTAAAGGATTCTTGAAATGGTGGAAATTTAGATGAAGGGTTTGAAATGGGATTATGGTATTTTAATTGATTTTTATTAGCCTTTACTAATCAAGTTGTGGGATTGAACAAATATGGTGTATCCCCATTTGGAATGTTGTCTGATTGAGCGGTTGAAAAGCATCCCTATTTTGAGATAATAAGACTTACAGTTCTTCGAACGTTTGTACCTTAGAAGAACTATGTTCCTTGGGAAGGTAATCCATCATGTTGGCTTTTCATTGGTATTGTATTAGGATTTCAAGTCCAAGTTTATCAGGTTTAGGAGAGAGTGCAAGAAAATTAACTCAAATGGGGGCAAACTGTGAATAATAACCTCTTTTGACTCCTCGAAAGAAAATCCTAGTAAATGGCTTTGGAGTGAAGGATTTTTGGATTCCGTCATAGATAAATGAGGGTTTCTATATCAACAAAATTCATTTTGGAAAGTTTCTTCCCTATTGGGATTAGAAATAAACTACTGAAATAGGTTGAGACTCTATCAAAAGCTTGAAATTTCCTTATAAAATCAAGGATTACGTTTAGAAAATTGGGGATTGGAGGTTTTAGCCTCAAATCCTAGTCACATGGGACAAATGGGGATTGTGATCGAGAGCATAGCCACAAAAGGGAAAAGATTGGATAATAATTGTAAATCTGTGTTTTTAGATTTCTAGGTGGCCAGTGGCCCAATGATTTGCTAGCCAAACTCACAAAATCAAATGGGAGATGCATTATGTATCGTGATGGCATGGTTAAAAAGGATGTATATTAATAAAAAGGGGTAGTTTCGTTAGTTGAATATCTATCAAATGGATAGAGAGAAGGGATGAAATCCAAAATCTATTAAGTGTAGTAGTTAGGAATCAAAAAAATTCAAATGATGGAAGTGGTATCA
Organism: Pinus albicaulis; assembly: GCA_034641835.2. NCBI lineage: Eukaryota > Viridiplantae > Streptophyta > Pinopsida > Pinales > Pinaceae > Pinus > Pinus albicaulis. Next base: position 1,151,782,639 of record CM076582.1, on the reverse strand, counting down.
AATTCTATCAAGGAGCAGAAGTCTAGACATGTGGAAAAACTTTATAAACAATTTTTCTCAAAAAGGAAGATGTTGGATGATGGAACCCACGTGAACTTGTACTAGGAGATGGAGTAAGGAAGGATCTAGAATATGCCATTATCCATCGACCAACATCAAATTCTATTAAGTGCCATAGATAGACAACCAAAGTCTATTAGGGAGTGGAAGCCTAGGCATCCAAAAAATAAAAAGAGGGATTTAATTAAAAACCCAAATACAGATGCTAGTGTTGCACACCATGTGGAAGTCACGTGGAGCCCACATGGACACTTATAGATCCCATTAGTAGGAAGGTGTTGATGTGGCATGTTGAGGTTTGACAATGATGTCATGTGAAGGGAAATTTTTGGGTGGCATGGACATATGACTGAAGTGGCAAGTGATGTAGAATCTGAAAATCTTAAGTTTTGTAAATGAACCCTTTTGGATTTTCTTTAGATCTAGATGGACCCTAATAAATTCAAAAAAGCTAGAAACCAAAATATTTAGATGATAAGGGGTTTGAACTACACTGACATATTATGATATGGCATGGGGACATTAATTGAATTTGTGTGGCAACAATGAGGCAAAGGCCAGGTGGAAAGTGAGGTGATGTGACATGACTAGCAGAGGGTCCATATAACAAAGATCAACAAATCCAAAAATTCTTTTAACTGGAACTCTTAATGTTGCTCAAATCTTGATGTGATCATTGACCAAGTGGAAAGCCATAAGAAGGAATAGTTGCAAGGGAAATAAAGAAAATCCCAAATCTAGAAGACTAAAATCTAAAAAATCATTATAACATAGATTTTTTGAAACCTTAAATTCGAATGTGAACACCAAGCTAGCGTGTCTTTTTGAGGAATTGGCCTTGTGTTAACATGTGGGTAGGGATTGTTGTGTGTTAACCATCGTGTAGTTGACATGGCATTGTATGATGAAGACACGAGCACAAAAGGAATACTACATGGAAATGGTACGGATTTGACATGGGGCTTGGGAGGGAAAATATTCAAATGGGCGTAACTTTTTGTCCAAATCTAGGATTTTGATGGAATTTATGTCGTTGGAAATCTCTCGATGAGAAAAAGGTAATGGTGATCTCAAAATTAGTTTCAAGGTGGTTAAAGGAAGAGGAATTTTGATAATATCATCTTCATAATGTCACCTTACAGGTCAGATCTAAACACTTTGTTCCCTTCAAAAGGTTTTGAGAGGGCTAGTGTTGTTACAGGTGAATCCACCCAAAACAAAAATTGCATTATATTTGGTCCATTTAGGCCATTTTTTTCGTGTTTTTCATCCAATGGTATTTTTACCCATTGTAATATAATTTTGGTTAAAAATATAATTTCAGTTAAAGGATTAATATTTTGGATTTTATGGAATCCTATATAGTGTATTGCAAATGGTGAAGTTAATACAATGAGAGTTAGAGGTGACCCTTTAAACATTTATTGATTTTCCCCATTAACAGTCTCTAGGGTAAATTTTTAAGTACTATGTGTGAATATTGTTGTTCACTTTTCCATTTTGTAAGAATCTATGTGTGCATTGAGTTACTGTAAATGCATACTTACACATGGCCTAAGTTTGGGTGTAACCATCTTGTTGTGAGCAATAGATATATTTTTGAGCCGAGAGGTTCATTCTACAACCTAGTAGAGGGAAATGTGTAATTTCATCAGTGCTCAAAGTGGGGTTGACACGTGTCCCTTCTAAAATAAAAATAAAATATTCTTTAAATTAAAAAATAATTTTGGCTATAATCAAAATAAAAAACTAATATACATATCTAATTGGCTTTAGTTAAAAGAATTATTAAACATAGTATCACTCTAATTGTGTTTTTTTTTATTGGTTGTTGATAATATAACCTAATACAAAGGAGATATGATATTTTACTCTCGCTCTTAGTTATAAATAAAATATTTCCATGTTCATATGAAATGAGATAATTTTATATCAACTTTTAAAATTCTTGTAACATAATTAAAACAAAAAACAAATAAAGTTGATATTATCTATATTTTCATATTTCAATTGGATACGTAAATAAACCATTTTAATACCCATGTTAACTAATTTATTCTAATATCAACTTTAGGAAAAACATAAACATATGTATATATATGAACCACAATATATGTTGGGGCATCTAGGAAGGTAGAAATGAGACTATCTTCAAGGGAATTCCATTTGACATTGGCCATAATTGTGTGAAGATATGTGCCTCCTATCATAAATTTGTATAGAAACCCAATATTCAAAATGTATGATGGATTTTGACCTATGTTGTATCTGCACTAGGTCCTCGGGGCTTCTTCAGTGGGGCTGCTCAATCTTTGATATGTGGTTGTGGACTGTATATCATCATTTCACCAAAGATTCAATTCCATTTATGCTAGAATGGTGGAATTGGATCGAATACTCGAGCGGAGATATATGCACTATGGGGGTCTCTATATTGTGCCAGATTGATTGGGATTGATAACATCCACATATATGATGATTCTCGGGTCACTATAGATTGGATAAATAATGAGAACTCCTTCTCGCCTACTCCCAATGGCAATCGGTTGCACAGGATCAAATTGATTCATGACTTATTCCACCTCACATTCTGTGGACATGTCCATTGTGAGCACAATAGGTATGCACACGCCCTGTCAAAAATGGGGCTCTGTTTTTCGATTGGGTTGATCCATTACATGGTCTATGTAATGGGTGACATAAATGAAATTACCACCATTCCAGTGGTCTATTAGCTTGGGGCATTGTGGCTATGCACTTATCGATTCTAGTTGATTATTTTTCAAATAGTATCATTCACTTTATGACGCTTTTTAAATTGGTAATGCTAATATGGTATATGGTTATAGGAGGACATGTGGGTACAATTCCATGGAATACATGCATTTTTTGTTTTTTTTGGATTTCTTATGCCAAGTTTGATGTCTTGTTATAATATCTCTTGCACATTGTAGAATACATAATCTTTATGGGGAGTATATCTTGTACATATGTAAACATGAACTTTTTAATAGAACAAGTTTGATTTTTCTCTTCTGAAAAACAAATATGAACCACAATAAAATATTTTGGTGTGCAAAGAAAAGTAATTGAAAGTAAAAGATTCAATTCCTTCCATATAACAATGATAAAAGGGGAGATGTCTAATTAATTCAATTCTTAATATAAAATTAATATGCGACATTTAAAAAAGATCGATGGTAATTAAAAAATTCAATGTGCATCGTAAATAAAATATTATATAAAATAACCGAAAAAATTAAATTATTATTATTATAGCATATCAAGTATCATTATTTTACATTTTATATTGTTATAGTGTTTTAAGTATAGAGTTAAATTTGAATGAAGTAAATATTTGTTGGAATTTCATGTTTAAATTGTTTTATTTCATTAATTCAAGTGAATTTTAAGGGGTTGAATATATTTATGTATTCAAGTCCCTATGTATTTATGGATGCAATCTTTGGAGGTGTAGTTTTTTCAAGTTTTTCACTATAAAAATAGTTTGCACCTCAATAGATTTGATCCCTCAAGGGGTTGAATCCGTTTATGCATTCAAAAATTCAATTTAAAAAACGAAAAATTGTGTATATATATATATATATATATATATATATAGAGAGAGAGAGAGAGAGAGATTCATCTTAACCATTATCTATCTAATCCCTAGAGGGATGCAATCTTTGGAGGTGAATTTTTTTTTAAGTTTTGCATATTTGCATCTCAAGATATTTGATCCTTCTCAGCTCTTATTAAATCTATAGTTAAGATAAATCTATACTAACAAATAAAGTTGCTTGTGTTTGTTGTATCAATTTGTTGTCACAATTTTATTACCCAATAGATATATATAAATTCATATAAATTCTAACCGTTCATGTCCTTTATAGCAATTAGTAAATAAAATCTATTGATTTTTTTTCAAAGATAAAATCAAAAGTTACGCGAATACACAATATTAAACATAATTTAACTAATTCATTCCAACTAAATTAAAAATAATATTCACATTCCTATTTAAGTTGCAGATGGCCCTCCCTTACAATATGAAAGTCATTGAATACTATGAAATTGATGGAACGATATTTTCTTAAACACTTCAATTTTAAGTTCTATTGCATTCTTATTGGATAGTGGGGATTTGATGAATGTTTATATTATGTAAAATTTGCGTGACAGTTTTCTATTTTCGAAAAATGGAAGCTCGAGTTTTGGAAGATAAATTATTTTATGGTTTATATTACATTTATTATTGTATAAGAGTAGCAAGGTGTTGGTCTATATTACATTTATTATGGTATAAGAGTAGCAAGGTGTATTTATATCTAAGTGTGATTGAGATGTATAAATTATATATATATATATATATATATATATATATATATATATATATATATTTTGTAAGTTTGGTAGGATTAATCTTTTTACATCTACAAATACATCACTTTGATTGAGGAAGGGAATTGAACTTGTGATGAGTGCCACAAGAGCCCATATCATCACTGTGTAACCAAAACCCCACAGACATCATTATATATTAATTTAAAAAATATAATTTAAGTAAATAAGAATAGTAATACTATATGTTGATCAAATATAAATATAAATATAAATGAAAATATAAATATAAATATATGAAAAAGAGAAAATTAATATTTACTCTTAACTTATAAATTATTATATAGAAAGATAAAAGGATGGATACCATATTTACACATAAATAAAACTACCATAAATATTAAATCTACATTTAAAAAAAAATGTTATATTGAAAAATTGCTAACAATAATAATAATAAATTGTACTCTTATATATATATATATATATATATATATATATATATATATATATATTGTGAGGTCCAACTTGAGTGAGATTACAACTAGCCTAGATCCATATTAGAGGATGGAAAATTTACACATTAAGAGATATCATTCCTCTTGGTGCTCAGTAGATCCCTAGTTAAAATAGATATATATTAGTTTTATAAATTTTAAAGCTTTATATTTTCTTAGTGATTTTTGTTTCTTTTTAATCAACTGACTTGTCAACCATAAGCATAACTCACTTTTAGTTGTGGCATCTTATTATGTCGATAGGCATGTCTATATTGGAATAGGACTTAATTATCAAAATTTATTAGGTAGATGGTAGGGATTTAACCTTCATGGAATATTCTAGAATATTCTTAGTAGTATACACAAATCAAAGGTTGGCATTTATCTCCAAAGTAGTTATGCATTTTTGTTTTCTTAATTAAAAAAAAGTCATATGAAAAAGTATCATATGACATGAGTTATGGGTTTTTCGAAATGTGGTATTGATAAACCATGGTATTGGCCCATTGTATTGTAATAAATTATATTTATAAATTAAGAATCTCCATGATATAGTGGAGGTAAATGTCATGAATAAGAATTTTTTTCTATATTTTTTCAAATGTATATATTGTTTTTTAGAAGAAAAAAAAACAAATTTTTATAAATGTAAAAAATCATCTCATATGTTATAAGATTATTTTCTAGTCCACATCCACACCAAAAAGGACCAATAGTCAAAATATTCATAAGCTTATAAGAAATAGCAAAATGAAAAGATGATTCCAAACATAATCATTATAGCATAGTAAAAGTCCCAATAGAAAACATGCACGACCAAGAAAATTTACTCAAACTTTAGCTAATGATCAAATTTCCCTCTTCCAACACCATGCCATCTTCTATAAAAAAGAAAAGTGGATATGACCAGTTGGGGCTTGTGGACCAAGTTTGGAGAGGTTGTCTGCCTCTCGATTATCTTCTTGGAAAATACGTTGAAAGGTGATAGACTGAAATTATTGTCTCAACAACATAATACGTTCCATCCGTATTTTGAGATGTGTTGGGCCAAAATTAGTTCTTCCCATCATTCCATCGATGAGCACCTTGGAGTCACCATAACAACCCCCAAAGAGCCAACACTTTGGCCCTAGTATTAGTACAAATACCTCCCTACCAGTGTAGTTTGTAGAAGGAGTGTGTATAGAATCTGATCCAAGCTTTGCATCCACATTTACCCATATGTGTAACCCCGTCAAACATACCATCCAGAAAAAGGATAGTGGGATGACCCATTTGTGACCTGGATACCTGTTTTCTCTACACTGTACCTACAACCAACAGATCTAGCCATGCCAAAATTTTGGCGCATATGCAGTTAATATTGATGAGGTTGTCATTGAAGATCTAATTGTTCGTAGCTTTCCATAGTTCCCGCATAACATAAAATGGAACGGTTTTCTTGTATCCACTACATGAGATCCACCAATGAATACATTTTTCCATGGTGATGAAATCCTTGTACGGAAATTTTAAAGATAGGAAGACTTGTTTCCAAACCTATAGAGAAATTGGACATTGTAGGAGGAGGTGTAGTACAGATTCACCTATACTAGTGCATGAAGGACATTTTCCTAGGCCCTGGTAGCCCCTTTTGGATAGGTTATCCCACATCAGGATCTTATTTTTCCAAGCCAGCCATTTGAAGAGGATGTTCTTAATAGGAATAGTTTCTTTCTAAACAATCTTATACCAACTAATGTTAGGAAAATTAATATATAAACTGATAATATACCTGTAACCCTCAGCCACCACTACCAAGCCACGTTGTATTCTATCGAACCAAATAAGCAAATCTCCCCTTTGATCTTTGTATAATCCTATCTTTCAGAGTCCCATCAAGAATTCTTTCCAGTAATCCCCCTAAGGTTTGATCAACCCCGTGTCATTAACATCACTCCAGATAGGATATCAACCATTCCAATGCTTGATGATCTAAGAAAGAAAAATAAAACCCCTAGAGTGAAGACGAGAAATAAAATCGTTTGGAAGAATGGATGACATAGTCCCATCTATATAGTCTATGTTAATAAAAAACTTGGTCCCAGATTAAAAGGACCATCTCATAATGTTGAGAAACCATCCTTTTATTTTTTTTAAACTATGTCATATGTAGGATCCCTTTGAAATTCCTATGTCACATTTTCTATACCATTCAATGAAGTCCTACTCCTTTAATTACTTATGCTTGATTATATCCTACCAAGTCCCACGACCAAATATTTTCCTCCAAAGTGATTTTATCAATAGTTCATAGCATCCAAAAATGTTTGAATCTAGTAAACCCTAAACTCCAGTTCCTTCAGTCTGGCTATCTTTTCCCATCTGACCAAATGGTATTTAAGTTGATAATGTTAACTGACCAGAGGAATTGTGTGATAATGCATCAAATTTTCTTCAAAATGGTAATGGTGAGGGAAAATAAATAGGACCAATATATCGAGATTTGTTGTAGGACTGGTTGGATCAGAGTATATCTGCCACCCAAAGAGAGCCACTTGTGCGAACATTTGTCCAATATATGCCGCAACTTATCAAAAAGCCAAGTTTAGTCTCTAACCTTGTATTTTTTCAGTTTCAGTTGAAATCCCAAATATGTTAAACCATCTACAACCTTCCTTGTCCCGATGCCAAAGAGTTGTGAAATATGAACAAGCTCTAGTGTTTCCTCATTAGAAAATATTAGAAATCACTTATTAACATTAGAATTCAGGACTAAAGCCTCTCCAAACCTCTTTATACATGCACTTATTACTTTTCATTGTGTACTTGAAGTCAGTCTGAAAGCCAGGGCATCATCAACAAATAATAAATGAGTAACTTCTACCTGGTCAACGATTTTGATACCCCTGAAAGATCCAGAGCCTCTTGCCTTATTTATATTAAGACTGAGGCCATCCATAACCAAAACTAAAAGTAAAGGGGAGAGAGAGCACCCTTGTCTAATCCCTCTGTAAGCCTGGAAGAATCACGCTGAAAATCCATTAATTAAAACAACGAAATTGGCCAAGGAGACGCAGACCATAATCCAATCTATAATTTGAACATCTAAGCCCACCTTGATGAGAATAAGATGAAGAAACACCCAGTCCATTGAGTCATAAGCCTTGCGTAAGTATGACTTTAAAATGACAACGTCCATCTTCTTCACATATATAGAATGTAAGAGCTTTTGAACCATGGCGATGGCATCATGAATCATCAGATCAGGAAAAAATAAAAATTATTCGCGGGAAATGTTTGCCGAGATATTATCTTTAATATGACCCACTATCACTTTAGAAATTAACTTATACATGATATTATAGAGGGACATGGGGTAGAAATGTTGGGAAGAGGAAGGATGTGAGGAATTCAGAATGAGGGCGAGAAAAGTCGAATTAATAGACCCAGAGATGAGGACAGTGACCCGTGATTCCTCCACTATTTCAAGGAGATTTTGGCTCATCAAATCACAAAAATGGAGGAATAATTGAACAGTCCATCCATCGGCCCCGAATACTTATATTTTGATAAGGATTTCAGGATGCTCAGGATCTCCGCCCCCATTACTAGTAAGAAAATTTTCTCATTCTCAGCGTCAAAGAACATACGAGGGCACCATTCAATCCCCCATAAAGGGTCTTCAATCAAAACTTCTTCCTGAGTGGAGGAAAATTTCTCAAAGTACTTGGTCCCTTCCTATTGAATCTCCAAGCTTGAATGCCCCATATAGTATTTAGGTTCCTCTTGTGATTAGCATAATGGTGAAAAAAATGAGTTTTATGATCACCTTCCTTCAACCAAATGGCCCTACTCTTTAGGCACCGTGTAGTCTCCTAAAATTTTAAAATATTTCGCTTCTTCATTTCCGAAGAGGAGGGAGAAGAAGTATCAAGAATCTTCCCAAGTATGTTAATCTCTTTAATAGTCTCATCAATATCTCTATTTATTTGGGCCTTTTTATGTTTCTCCCACATCCAAATATGATTTTTGAGTGTTTGGAATTTCTTAGAGACCAATTACATTAGAGAAATACCAGGCTCTCCTTGTATAGATCCCCAGATAAATTTTACAAGGTTTTTGAATTCCTCATCATCTAACCAGGCCCGATTGAATTTGAAAGGTATCTCCTATCGAGACTTGTCCAACATCCATTCTCAAACAATAGGGTTGTGATCATAAATATATGACTGAACTGAATCACCCACGACTGAAAGTGACCAAGAGATTCCATAAGCTTTTGGTGAAAAAGAAAATGGTCCAATCTCTTTCCAATATATTCCACACCCGACATGTTATTATTCCAAGTGGGAGACAATGGAGAGGGAGGGATATCATTAATATGATAATCTGCAAGAAGACTGACAAGACAATCTTCCAATGGATCTAGTCTACTACGAGAATCGTAAACCTCTGCACTGGAAAATTCGCATTGAAATCACTGGAAATAATGAGGGATCCCATACTCAATAAACCACAATCATTCATATGATCCAAAAAGGTTACTCAATCTATACAAGGCACATATAAATTGAGGAGGTGAATATGAAAAAAGTACCCTTGTACATTTCTAGACAAGAGAATACCTATGAGGCATTTATAGGCTATCAAATTAGCCCATCTGGGATCCCAAAAGGCCACCAAGTCGCCCGCTAAACAAGAGGAATCAACTGTAACGATATGCCAGTGGGGGTATATGGAAAAGTAGTCAAAGGCCATATTCTTATTATTCATCGTCTCCTGTATTAGAATGATGTAAGGCTTTATTGAGAAGATGAGATATCTAAGGGATATTTTTTTGGTGGCATCCCCCAAGCCACAAAGATTGAGAGAGAGCATATTTTAATCACGGAAGCCCCAAGATGGGCACAACCACTCTAAGGGCATAAGAATCAGATCGAAAAATAGGGACATCTCTGAGGTCATAAATGCTCTGAAAATCTTAAATTTTAGCAGAGGAGAGGCCCCAGAAGTGACGGCTACCTCGCCCCCATTTACGGTGGACTGTGATACTCAAAGCAAAATCAAGGCTAATGCAGTACGGACGAAGAAACCCCCACCTTGTGGATGGTAAGTTTATAGAGGTCCATGGTCGGGTTTGTCATCGGGAATTCCAAGTCACTCTCGACTAAACTAGGTGATAAATCGAGGGGGTGATCATCCATGAGCGGAGAAGAAATAGGTTAAACCAACGGTTGGGGGAGGGAGTCCAAGGTGAGAAGCAGAGGGATATGAGGATCGTCATCATAGGGGATACGTACAGGCACTATAGAAGCGTGGGAGAGGTGGGAGAGACAGTGACAGATTCAAGACATGAAACAGAAAGGGGATTATCATGCAGAGAAGACCTAAGAGCATGTTTGGATTTAGGCATAATCGAATCCAAGGGAAAATTAGATGAACCATCATTAACGGGGGCACCTGTCGGAATAGTAGGGTCCAAGTGAGTAGGAGAGGATAAAGGGGAAGAAGAAGGAGAAACAGTAGAAGTGGATGGTACATTAGAAACAAGAAAAGAATTTTGAAGATTGATCAAAATAGTACCTTGTCCATGATGGAGATGTGGTATTTCCAGTCCATGATGCCCTCCCCGACCATGTCTCCCCGCACAACCAACATGCAAACGTCGATGACATATCTCTAGTAAATTTCAAGTATGATGATAGTAAAGGCAGAAAAAAGGAATGCCTGAGTAGTCCAGATGTTGGCAGAGTTTAATGGGTCCCCATTCTAGGTCAATATGCTCCATAAGACCACTTTTGTAGTTGATTTCTACTAGAATACAAGCCACCCGTTTGTCCTGAGCTCCCAAAACTCTAGGATCCGAGTAAATAAAGTGGCCAACTGCATTGCTAATGTCCTTGAGGATCTGACGCATCCAAAATTCAAAAGGTAGACTGGAGAATTTAAGCCAAGCCATATTTTTCCTTGGCGTGTCAATAAGGGGATTAAAACCAATATACCAGTGGCGGAGGAGAGGAAAACCATGACCTCAAACCCATGGATATTTTAGAATACACTTTGCATCATACTTGTGTAAAACATTGTTACATAACCATGAATTCATCAGTAAACTCACCTTAGGAACATATCTAAGCATGGGCGTCCATACCGAACGAACCTAGTCTTGCATATTGACCTCTGAAATATTTGTAAAGAACCAACGTCCAACCAAAGGTTGCTTCTGTAGGTTCACAACTCGATACCATAGGACGTCATGGATAAAACTAAGCAGTTTTGGGATAGTGGAGGGTTTGATTGTCTTGTCGTGGGATCGACGGGAGGGGACTTCCTGGTGGTCATTCGAAAGTCGATCAGAGGTATCGTCAGACTGTACATGCAGAATAGATACAGTAGGAAAGTGGAGTGCATGTGAATACGACGTGTCAGGTTGATCTAAAGAGGGACCCACCCTTAAGTAATCCAACTCAACATCCATCGTGGCCTTAATGAAATCCTCATGTACTAACACATCAACCTCCAGGATATCCATCTCCCCACCCCGAGACATAAGGAGAAAAATCAGTAATACCACCAAACTCGATCGGAAATAATAAAAGGCAGTGCACGAATAGAAAAAGGGGTAGGGAAAAAAACGATCGTATTCACCTACCAAATCAAGAAAAAATCCACTCGAGAAACACAACTAGGGAAACCGAGGCACATCGGAAGGTGGCTAGCATGCGTCATAAAGGAGGGTAGGTGGAGAAGAATGCCAAAAAGAGGCCAAACGGTAGGAGGAGGGAAAAATCCCAAAAGGGAAATAAATGAGGATACAGAAAGGAGCACATCCCAATAGAAGATGTCAAAAAATGAATGTAAGATCAAACTGATCTCATAAGAAGACTAGAGTCGGAGGTCGTCATTATGAAAGGGAGATCCCGAGGGAATTTATGTCCAGTCCTTTGAGAGAATAAACAAGTATGTCAAACCAAAAGGCATCAATACATACCGAAACAAGGGAGGTGAGAAAAAAAATGACCACCGTGTTGGCTCCCCATGATTTGCAAGATTGGAAAGAACAAACTCTGCAAGGAACCACATCAGAACCACTTTGGAATCCTAAGACCTAGCCTTCCTGGACTCAGAGAGTGATCCAGGTGGATATCTATGGCCACCCACCTATTCCATTTGGACCCACACCATTAATTCTTTCATCTTTTCACATTCAGCACCACTTGTTATTTTTAGCAGTTTTTTGGGTCCTGAACTTCCAGAGCCGTTTTGAGGCCCTAAACGACGTTTTTTGGGAAAATGGGGAGAAACATGGGTCATAGACTGATGTTTCTCACTCAAAAGTTGTAGTCCTCGAATAAATGTTTCTAACGAGCTATTGAACACGTCAAACGGAGATCGAATGCCAAAGTTACGTCCCCGGAAAGTTGAAACACCAATTTACCCAAACGAGACCCACAGTTTTGGCACTTCATCTCCTAGAGTTAGGTTTTTGGACGTTTCAATTTTTCCATTTTTTCTCAATACTAAATAGGCCCTCGAGCCTCATTGTAACACATTTCAAAGGTCTTTAGCCACCACATCTCTTCTCAGAGATTCGCTACCAACACCCTAGCTATTTTATTTCCATTATGTCTGTAAGCATATTTCTGTATTCTGTTGCGTTCTTGCATAAATCTGGATCAGTGGTATCAGAGCGGTCTTCTCTTTCTTTGTTTTTCTTTGCATGTCCCCAACGCAGTCAAGGTATAAGGAGTTAGGGCTTGATCTGGTTGAACCCTTGCAAGATCATCCTCGCAAACCCCGACGACCTCCCATGGCGAAAGAAAAGAAAGACGAGGGAGCAGGAGATCCTATCAAAATATTGCTCGAGGAGGCCCTCGAGAAACAAAGGAACACGATGATGGATGACTTTGCTCAGATCCTTCAACGACTGTCCACCTACAGTGCATCTGCATCAAACAACCACTCTGGAGGTGCCATTCCCTTCAAGGTGCAGGTAAACTTTGATATTCCTATATTTGAAGGCCAAATAAATGCAGACGTTGTAGATAGATGGTTGAATTTTCTGGAAGGGTATTTCTCGGTCCATGATTTCTCTGACCGAGAAAAGATTATTTTTGCACTCCTCAAAGCCGCCCCCCATGTCAAATATTGGTGGGAAACCTACCGTGAGCAAGAGGACGAAGGGGAACCCTGTCTGTTCTCGGCCACACCCACTTGGAATTCGTTCCGAGATGGCATCAAGGAACAATATTACCCCGTGGGGAGCTATGAGGAGAAATACATCCAATGGACCACACTGTGGCAACAAAGAGATCAAGATGTGCACGAACTGACGAATCTGTTCCATATCCTGCGCACAAAGTTGGGTATTAACAATTCAGAGAGACATTTGGTGCTCAAGTACCGCGGTTGTCTATACAAACACATTCAGGAGGAAATGGTGTTCCTCGACATTACATCGCTTGGCATGGCATATCGTTATGCCGCCAAGATCAAGCAAAAATTTAAGCAGAAGAAGCGAGACTTTGGATCTGCAAATCCGAAAGGTGCCTCCGAACCAAAGAACAAGGGGCAATGCCAAAGCGGTGCGACTCAAAACAACACCAAAAATCAAAAGAAGGACATAGGGAAGTGGTGTGAATTTCATAACAGCCCCAATCACAGCACACACGAGTGTCGGGCCAAATAGTCATTGGTGGTCGAACTAAAGGCACCCGAATCAGATGCATTTTTTGATCTTCAGTCAGAACCAGACAAAGGAAATGACAAAGGGAAGCAGATCATTGATGTGTATCCCAGTGCCATTTTTGCCACCACCAAGATCCAGAGGGAGAACCTAGAGGATCCAGAGGAGGGGGAGCACCTCTTCCACTCGCAAATGTGGGTGAAGGGTTCTCCGTTGCAATTTCTTGTCGATAGCGGAAGCCAAAAGAACCTCATTTTAGCAAAGGTCGTGAAACATCTCGGCTTACCGACCTTAGCACACCCGCAACCATATACCATCGGGTGGCTTCACCCAGGGAGAGATATCTGCATCCGCCAATAGTGCCACCTTTCGTACAACATCAAACCATTCACGGATGAGGTATTATGTGATGTTGCTCCTCTTGATGTAACTGATGTATTATTGGGCCAACCATACTTATGGAGGCGACATGTTGTGTATGAGTCTAGACCTCATGTTGTTATTATTACTTTGGGAAATAACTTGTACATGATACCAGAGGTAGTACCACCTCCTATCATCTCTTTGACTACTGCGTAGTACCACCTCCTATCATCTCTTTGACTACTGCAAAACAACGCAGTAAGATTATTTCCCAAACCAGGAAATTCATTTTCCTTACAACTCGCTCATAGGGAAAGAAGAATATTGTGGCCACAACCTCGAAACAAGGCTCCCCTACACAGTTGCAGCAGATGGACAAATTCATGGAGGAATATGAGGACATTTTCTCCTCACTCACAGAGGTTCCTCTACACTGTCAGGACAAGCACTCCATTGATATGACCCCCAATGCACCGCCACCTGATGTTGCCATACCTCCTACAAATACACATAAAGAATCCACACATGTACTTTCTGAGGCTGATAAAGAAGCCAAATTTACTAAACGCATCTAGCATGTCTGCCCACAGGTCCATGAAATATTCAACTAATCTAATACCCAGTTCAACAGAATTTGCTTCATCTCAGGGAGGATCTCAACACAATGGGGACCATTTCTTCCTAAGGAGGGAGGAATGATCCAAGTGGATATCGGTGGCCACCCACCTATTCCATTTGGACCCACACCATCAATTCTTGCAGCTTTTCACATTCAACACCACTTACTATTTTTAGCAGGTTTTCGGGTCCTGCACTCTCGGAACCATTTTGGGGCCTTAATGATCTAGGTGGATATTGGTGGCCACCTACCTATTCCATTTGAACCCCCACCATCAGTTCGTTCAGTTTTTAAGTTGCAGCACAACTTACTATTTTTAGCAGTTTTTCGGGTCCTGAACTTCCGGAGCCATTTTGAGGCCCTAAACGACGTTTTTTGGGAAAATAGGGAGAAAATTGAATCATAGACCAATGTTTCTCACTAAAATTTGTAGTCCTCGGATAGATATTTCTAACTAGCTATTGAGCGCGTCAAACGGAGATCGGATGCCAAAGTTACATCCCCGGAAAGTTGAAACACCAATTTACCCAAACAGGACCCACAGTTTTGGCACTTCATCTCCTAGAGTTAGGTTTTTGGATGTTTCAGTTTTTCCATTGTTTCTCAATAATAAATAGGCCCTCGAGCCTCATTGTAACACAGTTCAGAGGTCTGTAGCCACCACATCTCTTCTCAGAGATTCGCTACTAGCACCCTAGCTATTTTATTTCCATTATGTCTGTAAGCATATTTCTGTTATTTGATATTAATGAAATGACACAATATTTCCACTGCATCTCTATGTTTATGGTTATTTCTGTATTCTGTTGCGTTCCTGCATAAATCCGGATCAGAGAGGGATCTCTCTATGTAATTGGATATGTCTTTGTGCTTTTGTTTATGATGTTAGGCTAGTTATGAAGTTTTAAGGACTTGTTTGTTTTGATTGATTGATTGATAGGTTGATAGATCAATGGTGTATTAATTGAGGGAGTGTTTCAGCTGAATAGATAGACTAGATAGACCATGAGAAATATTAATCCATTGGGCTATGGAGTCATAAAAGGATTTAATTGTTCATCAACTCTGCAAGGGTTTTCATAGGGCATGCTAACTATATCAAGTGGATCTCTTAGATTAGATGGCATATGAAATGACAATAAGTTGTGAAGACAGCAAAACTAAAATTCAGTTAAGAATCTTTTAACTCTACTTTAACAAGAAAAGCCTTTGAGGTAGTTGTTTGAGGCAAACCAAAGGACAGGGCATACCATAGACATCTTTGGCCATAATTTAATAAGAAAACCTTTAAGACAACAATCCAGCAATCTTAAGATTACTTTCAGACAAAGAAAACATTTAAGATAACAATGAGTGTAACTAAAGAGAAAGTTAAACCTATCTTCTTTAATCAAACACTCTAAAGATCTTTGTAGAAATAGTTTAATGCAAACCAGATGACCGGTCGTACCATAGACTTCCCTGGTTGGACTCTACTAAGAATACTTCAAAGAAAGGCCTTAAAAATAATGTTTCAAGCTACACCAAAGGACAGTGCATACCATAGAATTCTTTGGCTTGACTCTATTAAATCATTTTCAAGACAACAAGCTTGACTCTATTAAATCATTTTTCCCTATGGTCTCCACTATGTTTGTTGTTGTATTCTGCTTTGACTGTTTCCCCTCCTTTTCCTCTTCTTCTACAATTGTTTTCTCATTTCTTGCTACTTGTTCATTTACATTTTCATCATTGTAAATGATAAATGAATCAAGATCAGTGTGAACAGAATAAAGAGGGGAGTTATATGGTTTTTCTTGACTGCTAACCATGTATTTCATGTGAGCTTCCCTATATAGTCTTCGTGGTTGACTGAAAACAGGGATGGTAACATAGGTCATGTCCATTTGTAGGGTACCTTGGAGTCTAGCACCCCATGATCTTGAAATGAGCATGTCATATTTAGGAGGAATATCAGCCACTACAATATCCATTACTAGGCTCTTGGTTGGTATTTGTGCTAGATTGACACATAGATATTTGATTAGGCCTAGACATTTAACTCTACTGGAATCAAAAGAGTATAAATCTTTGTATGGTCTAGTTATTTCAAGGCCTAGTCTTTCCATCACTACTTTTGGCATAAGGTTGTGTGAAGCTCATGAGTCTAGCATGGCATTATGGAGAACTTTATCATGGATGTTTAAACTGACATAAAATGGAGGAACACCTCCCTCTTGAAATTTACCTTCCACTTCTGGTCCAAACAGAAGTTCAGGCTTGTCATCATTTAAATTCACACAATCAACATTTTCTCCTATGTTTAAAGCTTTCAAAATTTGGGATCTATGTACATCTTAAGTGACTAATTCAATAAGAGGAATAGAGATTTTAATCTTGGCAATTTCATTCTTTATACTGAAAGGTGTCTGAGTTTTTGAAATGTTTAAATCAACGTTTTCAAACACTGTTTTCACAACAATTTCATCTTGTTGGTTTTTATTATGAAACTCGGTTAAAATAGTTTTATCAGGGGGCACTAGTTGTGTTTCTAGTGTTGCTTTGGTCACCACTATGTTTGGGATTAGGTTGGTTGTTTTTATTTTTTTTCCTATCAGAACTTTCAACCACTGTGTTTAGAATTTTTGTTGTTTTTTTAGGAATGTTTACAGGGTTCCTCCTAGCAGAAATTTCAGAGGTCTTTATTTTAGGAGTGTCTTGGTTTTTCTTTCTCTTGAGGTCATACTATCGATGTACTTCCATGATGGCATTTTCAAAGCCTTGTTTATAGTCTTCATATTCTAGGTTTTCTTCCTCATTTGGTGCAGATATGCCTTATTCTTCCTCAGTGAGGAAAACAATATCCTCATTATTCACTCCCATTAAATTTATGTGGTTTTCCTCTGTTTCTTCAACTACCCCCTCATTCTCATTAGCATAGTTTTCTTGGAAAGGAGGTCTGATTTGTTGATCAGGACCTCTTTGTCTTGTTTGAGGGGGGTTTCTTCTAAAGTTCTGGTTTTGGTTCTAATTTTGATTTTTGTTTTGAGGAGCTGTTTGGTTTTCTCTAGGATAAGCTCTCTCATTTACATTCATCCTCTCCATCAATCACTCATTTTGTGTTGACTAAGTTATCAATCTTTGTATCAGATGTGAAGGGTACTGTTATCACTCAGGTTTTCCTAGAAGTTGTGTAAGAGGAAAGTATACCCGAGGTAACCACAAACCAACCTTTTAGATGCAGAATCTAGCCAATCTGCATCCAGAGAGGGCTCTCTCTTTATAATTTATCTTTGTTCTTAGGAGGTTTTAGGCTAGTTATAGATTCAAAGTTTGTTTTGTGTTTTGGTGGAACTAACAACTCTACCCAAGGTTGAAATTTTCAGTCCATTGGGCTATGGAGTCAAAGGATGGCTTTACTGGATTTCTATTCTACACTCAGGATGGCTTTACAGGGCAAGGTAGCTAGACAGAGAACAATCCTTAAAATTTAAAGTGGATGGGATGATTTTGAAGGGATGAAAGGCAGCTAAGAATCTTTCACCAAGTTCAAAAAGAAAGAAAAGAGATGACTACAAACAAAGAGCAATGAAGAATTCTTTATTATAGTAATCAACAGTGATCAAATCAGCAAAGCAAGGGCATTTAAGAATTCATGCTTATAGCTAATTTAGAGGAAAACATTGAGAACAATCACATCTGAAATCAGAGTACAATTAAGTAAATTCTGATTCAATCCTTTATGTAAATTATTCAGAAATGGACAGAATGATATTATAACTGATATAAAACATATGACAAAAGGTAAGAAAGACTTATTGAACTGCAGTCCAACACATGAATCCTGCAAAAAGTCCAGTTTCACCATGTTATCCAAGAAGCTACGAATAAATTTTCCAAAAAATGCTTTTATTCCGAAAATCTCAATGTTACAAAAAGAAAAGGAGGCAACTATCCAAATGCTTCCAAAAGGGAGTATTTATACAAATTCTAAACTAAAATATCTTGAAACAAATATCATCAAAATTGGTTCACAAATCTCTCCAACTATTTTACATAAATAGAACTTAATTAAAGGACACTCAAACTAATGCATCTATTTGGCACTATTTTGTATGGATAGGTGATGACAAAGAGGAGAATTGAATTTGATCCAACTCTTAGTTGATGATGAGGCATCCAAGTCACTAACTCGCTTCCTTTGTGCATTCTGCTCCAACAATTCTGAAAAATTTGGTCCAAATGATATATTTTTATCTCTCTGTCCGTAATAGAGAAGAAATTTGGTGAGGTTATTGTAGATAAATATGTTGGTGAGATAAACCTCTTTCACTTTCCTAAAATTCCTCTCCAGCTGTGCACAATAGGCTCTGCCAAAAGATGTGTAAAACAGAGTTTTACAGAGTCTGAAAAATAACCTCTAAAGATGTGCATGTATCTCTCAGTCTGAAATCAATGTCCAAAAAAATGAGATAGGTTTTTGTAGATGGGTCTCTTAGGAACAAAATACTCCTTCCGTTTTGTAAAATGTATTTCTGATTGGCCAAAATATTCTCTGCAAAATGATGCCTTAACAGGAATTTTCTGCAAAAAGTGCTCTCAAACATTGTTTAATATTTCCAAAACCATAATGGCTGTTAGAAAAGTGAGAGAGGTTTTTGTAGATGGACCTCTTAAGAACATAAACCTCCTTCAGTTTTGCAAAATTCATCTTGTATTGGTCACAATATTTTCTGCAAAATAATGACTGAAATATGCAATTTCTGCAAAAATGTTCCTTCTTGTTGTATTTTTCATCTTTTCACTTTTTTGTTCCTTTGACTGTTTTACTTTCACTTTAGATAAACTTCAATGTTGGTGAAAGTATTTTCATTTCCTTTTTACCATTTTACAACGTTTTGTATTTACTTTTACTATTTACCTTTGACTGCTCTGTAACTTCATTTTAACTTTCACCATGACTTTTACCTGATACACTTTAACCACTGATACTCTTTAACTGTTAAAGGAAGATAATCTAAATCTCAGTGAGGGGCTTCCAACGGTGCGACATTCAGAGCCATGGGAATCTCCATTCCTAGTTCTTATGGATTTAGAAATGGAAATTTCGGTTTTCAATGAAAAATGGGCACAAAACAGGTTTGGGAATGTAATTGTGGTTTCAGGATTTGAGGAGTAGACTAATCAATCAATTCTGAACCTGTTTCAACGAAAGAAACATGAAAACCAAGTTTTTACAGAGTTCAGAGGGAGTTTCTAGGGTAAATACCTATTTTCTGAAGGAAAACCGTGTTTAACAGGTACTGATGGACGACAGATTGACGCTTGAATACTGGAATGATGGGGGTCTTCAGTAAATTCTGTTAATGGCAGTTTAACAATCGATTTACAAATTTTCAGTGTGGAGGGCGCAATCGCTTTCAACATACAGAATGATAGAAAATACGCGGAATCTTGTTTTATTTGCAAAGTCAACGGGAATTTTATTTTCGAGGAATGACGCCATTCGTGGTACGGGATGATGTGCGGTGGGCTGCGTTAGTGCCAGAAGTGGTAAGCGTAATCCCCGCACCGCTTTTGGACGAAGGTGGTATTAGTCGGGAGGGCAGCGATTCCACAAAGTAATCGACACGTGATTCGGTGAACTGCTTCAATACCACCAATCCCCCGCCGGTTAAAGTGCTAACAAGGGATGGGTAGCTATGATGAACGCTTACCGTAGATCTTACAAAGTGGGAGATCTGATTTATGGAAAGGACGAATAGATGGTGGGTTTTCGTGTGCGGGCCCGCGGGTTTTAAAACACAATTAACTCTATTTAAACATCCCTTGGGGGCATATATTGTATGAAGGTATGGTTATTAATTAATTCAGATAATTAATTAATCCCACAGTGATAAAGGAAATAGGGGTCGCGGTGGGGTTAAAACGTCAGGTGAAATGCCAGGTGGATGAGCCACGTTGGCGCGGGATTTTTCCAAAGTTTGGTTTCGAAAATAAAACTTCAGGTTTTATTTATATTTTTGGGTTTAAACATATATATCGTATGTTTAAAGTTTTATTTTTCATATATGTTTTATTATATGATAAATTAATTAATATAATTAACTTACCATAGGGGCGGGATTATTATATAAAGATATAATTTAACCAAAGGGCTTATATAGTGGGTTTTTATGTTAAGGCACGGGGAAATAATTACTTTGGTTAAAATTTATAATAGAGGGGTTTTTGGGGTATTTATAAAAAAGGAGTTATATACTTAGGATAGGGTTTTTTACTAGGGATTTAGTAAATAGAGTTAAACATTAATATGACAAAGGGACAAGGAAACTCAAAACATTTTGCACATCTAAGAAAGTGATAACTTCTGAAGTAAATTGCAATATCTTATCTTCAACACTTAAACTTAGAATAGCAAGTTATCTTGAGGGATTTTTATGGAATTTTGCATGAGTTTCCTAAGTAAAATAGGATTTTACTTAGGACAAAGTTAAAGATGGATGATCATAATGATGGATTATCTCAAGTACTTAGGTCTTTTTTATCATTAGGCCGAGGGTCCGGTCCCTCCAGAAGTCAAGGAAATGCCTTGAGCCCTTTTGATCTCCAAACACCTTAGTACTTTTGGGGGAAATTAGTAAAACTTTTAAGGGGGGAAATGATGAGGGAGGTTAATGATTTTTTGACTTTGCTTGCAATGATTTTCCATTGTATTTCCTGTTTCAGTACTTATGATGAAAGTAAAGGATCAAAAACATGTAGCAGCATCATTCATCAGATAACACTTTGCAGCACCATCTACCTACCCTATCTACTTAACACTACCATTTTCTCTTCTTTATTAGGGTGCATTTAGACTTGCAAACCCTTATCAATCTTTTCTTTTTTTACAAGGCAAATCTATCTAATTCTACCCTTATTACATCCAAGGGCTCAGATTAAGCTGTTGAGCACCTTTTATTAACTCTACCTATCTACTTATCTGCCAAGATTAAACTGTTTGGCTAGATATTTATTCTCTAATCTATAACATGAAATTGAAATATGATTAAGCCAAGTTTAAACAGTTTGACTTAATCATGAATTGTGGCAAAGGTTGGACAAGCTGCACACAATTGTTTTATTACAAAAATGAAATAGTAGTGGCATTTGGATTTGCACACTTTCCTTGGTCTATTTTTGCTTGGGGTTCATTTCTTCCTCTTTTTTGACCATTTTATTCTTTTTACCCTTTGATCTTTCTTTTAGGGTATACCCTCTTTACATTTTTTTTAAAAATTTTTGATTTTTTTAGTTTTCAAGAATATGGAACACCTTTGATCAAGAAAGAAGGTTTGAACATATTCCATAGTTCAATCAAGACAATCATGAAAAATGAAACCTATTGGTATAGGAGTCTAACACTGGCTCCACTTGGGGATGGCTTTTCCTTGTGAAAAGTCAAGAACAGCAGGTCAGATGCCTCAAAATGTCTTCAAACTGAAAATATGAAATATTCCTTCTTCTGGTAGCTTTATTGAATATATGATAGTGCAACTTCTAAAGCTTAGGGCCTTCACTTTGGGCTTCAACTTCAGCAAGTCACCATCCAATCAAAACTGCGTTTCCTAGTTGGAAATCTTGAATTGAATATAGTCTTTTTTCTGCAACCTGAAATATGATCTGAAACTAAAACAACACACAAAAATTTTCAAACCAACTTAATGAAAAACTAGCTGAAAATTGACAACTAAAAAAAATGCTCAAAATTCTGAGCTTATTAGCACTCATTTACCTATTCTAATCTACTAAAAGTCTTATTGAATCAGGTAATACAAAAATGCCAATGAAGCCAATCAAGTAGTTGTAAAAATAAATGGATAACTTGATTGCTTGTGATCAAAATTGGAAGTATGTTATGATCATGTGCCTTTATAATAAATGATATGATGTGTAAAGGCCACTTTTGATGTATTTGATCCTTATATAGAAAACATGTTTGCAAATTTGGGCTCAAAAGATTCTCCATATAATCTGATATAGGATCAATAAAAGCATGATGTATGTTATTTACTTCTAGGCCTTCAATGACTAATTGTTCAATTGAATTATGAATATTAGTCCATGAACTTATTTCTTCAGTCTTGTGTTTGAAATAATAATCATCTTCAATATGCAAGTCAAAAGATAGTACAATTTCCTCTTGCTTTGGAGAAGGAAGATTTTCAAAGAATTCTTTAGGATTTCGGAAATTGTATGACTGAATTTGAGAATGAAAAAGTTTGATTTCATTTTCATAATTTTCAGAGATGATCTTGAGAACACATATTTTCAGTTTAGGAGAATATTTTCTTGATTTCAAAATAAGAAAGAAAGCTCTTAGAAAATCCTCATCAAACTGAAGTTCTAATATCTCATCCCTCAAAATAGCTAGTGATTGTCTTGTGAAATTATCAAAATTATCGTCATACTGATCATATTTAGGCAAATCTTCAGAATAAGGAATGTCATCAATTATAAACATTGGATCAGCATATTTCTCTTCCAACAATCCCAATACATCTTGATTAGATTGGTAGCATTCTATTTGAAAGTCATTATTTTTCTCAATAGGAGTACTATCAAGTAATGGGCCTTTTTGCGAAGGTAGAATAACATGAGCATCAACTTGTTCTTCTATCCCTTCATGGATAAAAACCTTTGTACATTCATCAACATTAGAAGAAGTAGAAACAATTTCCCCATTATGTAAATATTTTAAGGATGATTGCATGTTTAGAAGCAAATTGATTTCTTCTTCGGTGATGGGGGGTGGGAATCTCTGAATTCTTAGATTGGAATGACAATTGTTTTTTCTCTTATCTAAAAATTGATCATGAGGTTGATTATTTTCTTTAACTTCATTCAAAACATTAAATGAAACATCATTTGTTAATACAGAGGGGTTTTGTGGATCTTGATTTATCTCCTGACTTATTTCATCTTTGTTTAACTCCTCTTGATTATTATGATATTTAACTCGAGAATGAAAGTTTTGGACTTCTTCTAATAAATCTTCAGGAGACCAATTTGCAAAATCTTCATCAATATTTTTAAGGTAATGTATAAGATCTTCAGCTTGATCACAACAATTTTCAGCTAATGATAAAGATGGAAAATCTTCTTTGTAATGCTCATAAAATACCTTATGAAAATCTTTTAGAGAAAAAAAACTTGCAGGTTTGAGAGCTTCATACCATTCCCTTGCTTTTCCTTCTAAGGTTCCCATGAATATCTTCATGAGGCAATCCTCATGCCAATCACCCTTCAATCTTGATGAGTGTATATGAAATTTAATGAGATGTAGTAAAGGATCATCAATATTCTCATTTTGAAACATGGGCATATTTTCACCCCAATTTACCTTCGGTAGTTTGTGTGGAAATCCAGGTATGCGATCTCTGCTCATGGGAGCATATCTTCGTTTTATTCTTGGATCATCTTGAAAATCAGCCATAATAAAAAGCCACTTTATCTATACAACCAAGTTAAATCCTTATATAAAATACAATACATATTGAATCTTAACGAGAAAGAACATAATGTCTTGGATTAAGATCCAAGTTGAAAGCCTGATCTTTCCATATTGTTCTTCCAGGTTCATTCCTCCAGTGGAGTCTTAATTGTGAAATTGATTTTGGAGTCGCCAGGTGGATGATTTTAACCTTTGTGTGTCTGATCCCTGTCCACCATCATCGATCAGATCTAAACCTGTAAAACAATTCTGAAGAGAAAGTTAGTTCTTCAGGAAACTAAATTTTTGTGAATTTTCAAAACAACTTCTACAAACTCTTCAAGAAATTTAAGATTTTTAATTAAAATTTTCTCAAAGATTTATTAAACTAGAGAGTCTGATTAAACATTTGAAACTAAGGTTCAATGTATAAGCTAAATCAGAGATAGACTAAAGCAGCTTTTATTTACTTTTGCAATTGCAGAGCAAAATCAATTTCAAAGGCTACCTGGCTGATCTTCAGACTCTGTCCATAGCTTATAAATCAAATAATAGTATCAATAAAATGATTCAGATCCCCAGTGGAGTCGCCACTATGTTATCACTCAGGTTTTCCTAGAAGTTGTGTAAGAGGAAAGTATACCCGAGGTAACCACAAACCAACCTTTTAGATGCAGAATCTAACCAATCTGCATCCAGAGAGGGCTCTCTCTTTATAATTTATCTTTGTTCTTAGAAGGTTTTAGGCTAGCTATAGATTCAAAGTTTGTTTTGGGAAAATGGTGGAATCCACAAACTAAGGGCAAGGTTGAGAGCTTTCAGTCCATTGGGCTATGGAGTCAAAGGATGGCTTTACTGGATTTCTATTCTACACTCAAGATGGCTTTACAGGGCAAGGTAGCTAGACAGAGAACAATCCTTAAAATTTAAAGTGGATGGGATGATCTTGAAGGGATGAAAGGCAGCTAAGAATCTTTCACCATGTTCAAAAGAAAGAAAAGAGATGACTACAAATAAAGAGCAATGAAGAATTCTTTATTATAGTAATCAACAATGTTTAAATTAGCAAAGCAAGAGCATTTAAGAATTCATGCTTATAACTAATTTAGAGGAAAACATTAAGAACAATCACATCTGAAATCAGAGTACAATTAAGTAAATTCCGATTCAATCCTTTATGTAAATTATTCAGAAATGGACATAATGATATTATAAACTAATATAAAACTTCAGACAAAGGGTAGAAAGACTTATTGAACTGTAGTCCAACACATGAATCCTACAACAAGTCTAGTGCTTTAAATCGTCATCCAATAAGCCACGAATAAATTTCTCCAAAATGCTTTTATTCCGAAAATCTCAATGTTACAACAGAGTAATAGAATCCACCCTCAACACTCTCTTTGAGGGTTTATTTATACAAATTCTAAACTAAAATATCTTGAAACAAATATCAAAATTGGTTCACAAATCTCTCCAACTATTTACATAAATAGAACTTAATTAAAGGACACTCAAACTAATGCATCTATTTGGTACTATTTTGTATGGATAGGTGATGACAAAGAGGAGAATTCGAATTTGATCCAACTCTTAGTTGATGATGAGGCATCCAAGTCACTAACTGCTTCCTTTCTTTGTGCATTCTGCTCCAACAATTCTGAAAAATTGGGGTCCAATGATATATTTTTATTTCTCAATCCGTAATAGATATGTAAAAAGTGAAAGAGGTTATTGTATATCGATAGGTTGGTGAGATAAACCGCTTTCACTTTCCTAAAATTCCTCTCCAGCTGTGCACAATAGGCTCTGCAAAAAGATGTGTAAAACAGAGTTTTACAGAGTCTGAACACTAGCCTCTAAAGATGTGCATGTATCTCTCAGTCTAAAATCAATGTCCAAAAACTGAGATAGGTTTTTGTAACTGGGTTTCTTAGGAACAGAAACCTCCTTCAGTTTTGTAAGATGTATTTCTGATTGGCCACAATATTCTCTGCAAAATGATGACTTAACAGGAATGTTCTGCAAAAAGTGCTTTCCAACATTGTTTAATATTTCCAAAACCATAATGACTGTTAGAAAAGTGAGAGAGGTTTTTGTAGATAGCCCTCTTAAAAACATAAACCTCCTTCAGTTTTGTAAAATTCATCTTGTATTGATCACAATAGTTTCTGCAAAACTATGACTAAAATATGCAATTTCTGCAAAAATGTTCCTTCTTGTTATGTTTTTTCATCTTTTTACTTTCTTGCTCTTTTGACTATTTTACTTTCACTTTAGACAAACCTCACTATTGGTGAAAGTATTCTCATCTATTTTTACCATTTTACTGCCTTCTGTATTTACTTTTACTGTTTACCTTTGACTGCTCTGTAACTTCATTTTAACTTTCACCCTGACTTTTCCCTGATACACTTTAATCACTGATACTCTTTAACTGTTAAAGGAAGATAATCTAAATTTCAGTGAGGGGCATCCAAGGATGTGACATTCAGAGCCACGGGAATCTCCATTCCTGGTTCTTGTGGATTCAGAAATGTAAAATTTCGGTTTTCAATGAAAAAATGGGCACAAAACAAGTTTGGGAATGTAATTGTGGTTTCGGGATTTGAGGAGTAGACTAATCAATCAATTCTGAACCTGTTTCAACGAAAGAAAAATGAAAACCAAGTTTTTACAGAGTTCAGAGGGAGTTTCTAGGGTAAATACCTGTTTTCTGAAGGAAAACCGTGTTTAACAGGTACTGATGGACGACGGATGGATGCTTGAATACTGGAATGATGGGGGTCTTCAGTAAATTCTGTTAATGGCAGTTTAACAATCGATTTTCAAATTTTCAGTATGGAGGGCGCAATCACTTTCAACAGACAGAATGATAGAAAATACGCGAAATCTTGTTTTATTTGCAAAGTCAACGGGAATTTTATTTTCTCGAGGAATGACGTCATTTGAAGTACGGGATGACATGTGGCAGGGGTTGGGCAGTAAGCGGTAAGTGGTAAGCGGTAATCCCCGCACCGCTTTTGGACGAAGGTGGTATTATTCGGGAGGGCAGCGATTCCACAAAGTAATCGACACGTGGACGGTGAACTATTTCAATACCACCAATCCCCCGCTGGTTAAAATGCTAACAAGGGATGGGTAGCGGGATGAACGCTAGCCGTAGATCTTACAGTGGGAGATCGGACGGTGGAAAGGACGAATAGATGGTGGGGTTTTCGTGTGCGGGCCCGGCGGGTTTTAAAACACAATTAACTCTATTTAAACATCCCGGGGGGCATATAATAGGCGGAAAGGTATGATTATTAGTTAATTCGGATAATTAACTAATTCCATGGTTATAAAGGAAATAGGGGTCGCGGTGGGGTTAAAATGTCGGGTGAAATGCTAGGTGGATGAGCCACGTTGGCGCGGGATTTTCCAAAGTTTAGTTTAGAAAATAAAACTTCGGGTTTTATATTTTTGGGTTTAAACATACATATTGTATGTCTAAAGTTTTATTTTTTCATATATGTTTTATTATATGATAAATTAATTAATACAATTAACTTACCATAGGGGCGGGATTATTATATAAAGGTATAATTTAACCAAAGGGCTTATATAGTGGGTTTTCTTTTGAATGCACGGGGAAATAATTACTTTGGTTAAACTATATAATAGAGGGGTTTTTAGGGTATTTATAAAAAAGGAGTTATATACTTAGGATAGGGTTTTTCACTAGGGATTTAGTAAATAGAGTTAAACATTAATATGACAAAGGGACAAGGAAACTCAAAACATTTTGCACATCTAAGAAAGTGATAACTTCTGAAGTAAATTGCAATATTTTATCTTCAACACTTAAACTTAGAATAGCAGGTTATCTTGAGGGATTTTTATGGAATTTCATATGATTTCCCTAAGTAAAATAGGATTTTACTTAGGACAAGGTTAAAGGGGAATGATTATAATGATGAATTATCTCAAGTACTTAGGTCTTTTTGATCATTAGGTCGAGGGTTCGGTCCCTCCAAAAGTCAAGGAAATGCTTTGAGCCCTTTTGATCTCCAAACACCTTAGTACTTTGGGGGAAATTAGTAAAACCTTTAAGGGGGGAAATGATGAGGGAGGTTAATGATTTTTGACTTTGCTTGCTGTGATTTTCCAGTGTATTTCCTGTTTCAGTATTTGTGATGAAAGTAAAGGATCAAAAACATGTAGCAGCATCATTCATCAGATAACACTTTGCAGCACCATCTACCTACCCTATCTACTTAACACTACCAATTTCTCTTCTTTATTAGGGTGCATTTAGACTTGCAAACCCTTTTCAATCTTTTCTTTTTACAAGGCAAATCTATCTAATTCTACCCTTATTACATCCAAGGGCTCAGATTAAACTGTTGAGCACCTCTTATTAACTCTACCTATATACTTATCTGCCAAGATTAAACTGTTTGGTCAGATATTTATTCTCTAATCTACAACATGAAATTGAAATATGAGTAAGCCAAGTTTAAACAGTTTGACTTATTCATGAATTGTGGCAAAGGTTGGACAAGCTGCACACAATTGTTTTATTACAAAAATGAAATAGTAGTGGCATTTGGATTTGCACACTTTCCTTGGTCTATTTTTGCTTGGGGTTCATTTCTTCCTCTTTTTTGACCATTTTATTCTTTTTACCCTTTGATCTTTCTTTTAGGGTATACCCTCTTTACATTTTTTTTTTAAATTTTTGATTTTTTTAGTTTTCAAGAATATGGAACACCTTTGATCAAGAAAGAAGGTTTGAACATATTCCATAGTTCAATCAAGACAATCATGAAAAATGAAACCTATTGGTATAGGAGTCTAACAGGTACAACTTCTTCCCTATATGTGACTATTTTTTCATTTTTCATTCTAGCTCTCTTAGCAATCAGATTGGCTTCTACACCTACTGCTCCCCTTTGCATGTCTTCTAATGTGAGGGGTTATCTTTCTCTTAATTGATAAGCCATCTCTAGGTAAAAACCATCAGGGAATTTCATTAGAGCTAGACCTTGAGGAGGTTTCATCTGTATAAGGAGGGAATTATATTCACTATTGAACCTAGTACAGTATTCTTGGACACCCTCTCCAATATTTCTCTTAATTTTTTCATACTTTGATGAGATTTGGAGAGGGTTCTGCTTGACTTCCCATTTGTTTAAGAATAGTTGATGAAAAGAAGGGAGGTCGTTTATACTATTAGGAGTTAAGCCTTTAAACCATTTTCTTTCCTCTCCCCCTAAGCTTTAAGAAAACATTCTAAGTTTAACAGTTTCATCATCTATTTTTTGTCTATCAAAGTAGTCATTCATTATGTCCACATGTTGTTGAGAAGTAGTAGAACTACTAGCATCATATAAGGGAATCTTGGACTGGTAGTCCTGTGGTAGAAAAACTAAAGGCAATGGTAGAACTAGGGGAACATACCATGTTGCCATGATATGTGGTTGGGGAAATAATGGAGGGTTAACAAGTGGAGGATTGACAAAAGGAGGTACAGGGTTAAATGGAGGAAGGTGAACAGTGGGGGATGAAGTTAGTACAACATAATTCTACTATAAGGTGGATGGGTCTAAAACTATATGGGTTATCCAACTCTGAGATCTAGTCCTAAAGAAGCTTTGTTCTAGGGGTGAGTCAGATAGGATATTCTGCAAGTCTTTAAGGTTTTCAGGTAGGGAACGTGCTTTGTGGATTGGTCTACTAATAGTTGGGTTTTTAGATCTAGGAGACTTCCTAAGGATGCTTTCAGGATTGTCAACTATTGCAGGAGGATTTGGGTCAGGATGGGATCTGGTACAGATTCTTCTAGAAGCCAAACTTGGACCCAAGAATCAGAAAGGTTGAGAGTTTATGACAGTCTTGAAGGAAAAACCAATCTGTGAAAGAAATACTTAATCCAAAAAGTATTCCTGACTGGGTTCTTTCGATGTTTTGATGATAAAATAAGTTTTCCCAGTGGAATCTATGGAAAACCAGTGGAGTCAGCAGGCCTACTGAAAACCCGTGGAGTCACTAGGAGGAGGATTTTTAATTTTCTATGGCTAGCTATTGTCCACCATCAGCAACCAGATACCATTCTTGGCTAAAACTTGATTCATCTAAGTTAAAATGAGGTTTTCTGAGTTGTGAGTGAATTTAAGCTATTTATTACTCAGTATTCCCCAGTGCGTTTGCCACTATGTTGGCTCCCCATGATTTGCAAGATTGGCAAGAACAAACTCTGTAGGGAACCACATCAGAACCACTTTGGAATCCTAGGACCTTGCCTTCCTGGACTCGGAGAGGGATCTCTCTATGTAATTGTTTATATATGATATGTCGTTGTGCTTTTGTTTACGATGTTAGGCTAGTTATGAAGTTCTAAGGACTTGTTTGTTTTGATTGATTGATTGATAGGTTGATAGATCAGTGGTGTGATTAATTGAGGGAGTGTTTAAGCTGAATATATAGACCATGATAAATATTAATCCATTAGGCTTTGGAGTCATAAAATGATTTAATTATTCATAAAATCTGCAAGGGTTTTCATAGGGCAAGCTAACTATATCAAGTGGATCTCTTAGATTAGATGGCATATGAAATGACAATAAGTTGTGAAGACAACAAAACTAAAAGTAAGAAAAGCCTTTGAGGTAATTGTTTGAGGCAAACCAAAGGACAGGGCATGCCATAGACTTCTTTGACCAGACTTTAATAAGCAAACCTTTAAGACAAAAATCCAGCAATCCTAAGATTACTTTCAAACAAAAGAAACATTTAAGATAACAATGAGTGTAACTAAAGGGCAAGCTAAACCTATCTTCTTTAATCAAACACTCTAAAGATCTTTGTAGCAACAGTTTAAGGTAAACCAGAGGACAGGGTGTACCATAGACTTCCTTGGTTGGACTCTACTAAGTATACTTCAAAAAAATGCCTTAAAACCAATGTTTCGAGCTACACCAAAGGACAAGGCATCCCATAGACTTCTTAGCTTGACTCTATTAAATCATTTCCAAGACAACAAGTTGGGTGGAACCAAAGAACAATTAAGAATTCTCCAATCAGACCTTGCAAAAGAAAGCATTAAGATAAAGAATGCAGCCAGAATTAGGGTGCCAAGACAACATATCCTAATCTAAAATTTATGTTCTTTTATCAGAGAAATAATGGACATAATGGAAAGTAGAAGGAAAACATTGATAAAGAAGGAAAACTTCACCATTAACATAGCTCAAGAATCTTGTGAACGTGCTTGTATTACTGATGTTCAAAACATTTACATTACTCCAGTACAATAGATCTCTACAACTCAAAGCTTTCTCAAATCCAACCTAGCACTCTCCAACTAGCTCAGCAAGTGTCAGTTCATCCACTAATTAACCAATCAACACTAAAAATGAGTAATACATGCAGTATTTATTTGCAGAATGAGGAGGTGATCTTAAGCTAGGGTTTCAGATGTCATTTATTACAGAGTTAATGCATTTTTTACTTTTGAGACCATGCAAGGCCCAAGGCAAAATATCTGAGAGTGATTCACTGTAACAATAACTCCTAACTTAACTTATGAGCTAACTTTTGGAAATATTTGACTTTAAGGCTTTCTCAATAACTTTTACAATAACCGCTGGGTAGATGAGAAATATCTGTGACTGTCTTAATAACTACTGATGTCTTTATTGAAAGAAAACATGGTGTAGGTGTCCAAATGTGTCCTTTGAAGAAGTAAATTCTTTGATAAATTTGAATTTGCCTCTTGTGTTTATTGTCTTTGTTTTATCCTTTAAGCATTGTTTGGGTATTAAAACTTGGATTTATCATTTAATTGTTTGCCTTACTGTCTTTTCCTCTACTTTGTGGCTAATATTTTTTATTTGTCCCTTAATCCTTGATTTAATCGTTTTAATCCTTTATCCTCATCTCTATCCTTTTTTTTTTAATTTGATCTTCTTATGCTTACACCTTTAACTTTTTTTTAACCTTCTTAAACCCTTGGATTATCCTTAATCCCCTGATCTTCACTGTCACGGTCTTCTGACTGTTTTGCTCATTCGCTTGCATCTCTCTTTGTATTTTACTATGCAGGGTAGGCATCTTCTATTGTCGGAGGGTTTATATAACCACTAGTAATCATGATTTATCAATGATTATGCTTGATTTTATGCCTCCAATCCTTCAAATGAAATTAGTTCCTCTGGATCGTCACCCAGATCTCTCGTTTAAACAATTTTGGACCTTTGGAATGCATTTTTCGCATTCCGACCATTATACCTGCACAATAAAGTAATAAATTAGTTTGAAAACCTGTGTGGGGGGCTTTTATGGATTTTTTTGGGGTTTTTCAAGCTTTAGGAGCGTTGCGGGGGTGGAAATGGCGGATCGGGCTTCATCACAGAGCCACAGGGCTCTGAATAGTTTGAATTGGATGAGGTGATATTGATTTGGCAGGAGGAGGAAAAGCGGTTTTCGCAAGCGGGAAAAGCGGTTTTCGCACGGAGCGAGGGGTGGTACATGGTTTTTGGAAGTTGCGTGCGATTCCAAACAGCGGGCGACGCGTGGCGAAGGAATACCGCCCATTTTGCAGGGTTGGGGTTTGTTTAACCCCTCCACAAATATATTTGTGATAAGGATTGCGGGTCGTTGGATTTCAAGGATGAAGATCAACGGCAGTCGAGAGATCTGGAGGGATGGGCAAGTCAAAAGGAGTGGGGTCCGGGTGACAGGTGGCGGAGTTTCATTCGTGATGCGGGGTTTGGTGGAGAGTGGGCCTGGGGTTTAATAAAACAAGCGAATGTGCCTTTTATATAAGGATAAGGGTAGGGTTAAAAACATTAAAGGGTCGAGTTTTTAATGTATAGAAGGGGTTTAAAAATATTTAAGCAAAGGGCTTAAATATTTATAAAGGGGCAGGGTGAAAAACATTTAAAAACGCGGGTTTTATATATTTAAAACAGAGTTTAAATACAAAAATAAAGGGTCCGAAAGGTTTATTTTTGCTTTAAAACAATGTAAAAAGAACTTTTTACATTTTTTTAATAAAACAAGGGAAATTGATGAGATGAGAAATTAAAATGGGGGTTTTTAGAGATGAAAGTGGGGAAAATGAGGAAATGAGGCTCTTTTGGGTAGGGAGAATGGTGAGAATGGGAAAATTAAGCCCAAACATGAATTTTTAGAGCAGGAAGGTAATTTTGAGAAGGCAAAGATGAAATATAGTGAAAATGGTTTTATGAGGATAATGAAGGCAGTGAAATTTCTGAAAATAGCTAATAGTGGAGGAATGCTATCTTCAGCTGCTTGTAGAAAATCCATAGTCACCTAGTGAAACTGTAGAATACAGGAGGATAACACACCAGAAAAAAAACTCCCCAGTCTGCCACCCGATAGACAACGTCCGAAGAAAAAAATGCACCAACGTAGAGATACAGTCGACCACCACCACCCCAAAAGGAGAGTCTGAGAATTATTCAACAACACCAACAACCCAAGCACCTCCACCACTTGTAACAACACCAAAAACTAAAATTTTTGTAGGGCCTAGTGAAAACCATAGAAAACTTCTTTGTATGCTTCCACAGATAGGTCTTTGAAGACACGGAAACACCCTTTTCAAATGTATATATGTTTAACTTATATATTAATTATTTATGTACTCAATAATAATAATAAAAATAATAATAATTTAAATAAAGTTATAATTTAGTTATTTTTATGATTGTTTTTAAATTTAATAACGTGAGATATATTATGAAATAAGTGTTTTGATGTTTATTATGGATTGATGTCTATAAACATTTACCAATTATGTAATTTATATGTTTACGCTAATTAATTACACTTTTGGATATCACATCTTATTGTCATCAATTAATAAATTTTAAATAAAGCCTTTTTACTTTGTTGTATTAATGTTTTGTCACAATTATGTTGTTCATTACAAATAAACATTAAATATTTTTAATGTTTATTTGTAATGGACAACATAATTGTGACAAAACATTAATACAACAAAGTAAAAAGGTGAATTGTTAAAATGTTGCTTACATAATGGTAATTGATTTGAAGTAACAAGTCGATAACATAGTTCATTGCAATAGCCCGTGGATGAATAGGTGAATTGTTAAAATGTTGCTTACATAATGGTAATTGATTTGAATTTTATGGTTAGTCTCACCAGTAGGCTGATTTTTCATGATCTTTCCAAAGAAATAAATTTGCCAATTTCCATTTAAAAATTTTTGGCCCAAATTTTATATAGAGACTATGTAAAAATTATTAGAAATTTGAATATTTAAAAGAAGATATCATCATTTTATGGGTTTTATATAAAGGACTAATGAGATTATCCAATATTTTTAAATTTTAAGATAAATTTCCATTCTCAAAATTTTCTAAAAATAAAATAAAATAAAATTCCTATTTAAATTTTCTTAAACAAAAAAAATAAAAATTCCTATTTAAATTATTAAATACTATATAAATACTCAAACTCAACTTCAACTTCAAACAATCAGAGTCACTATATAAATACTCAACTTCGAAAGTCAATCAGAGTCCCTATATACGAATTTAGTATGTACATACTAATAAAGATTTTGAAGATTTTTGATGTACATAATAATGAAAATTCTGAAGAATTTTGAAGAACTACCAGCTTCCAATTCCTAATGTAATGGCATTTGTACTGTAGTTTAGTGCTACTGAATGGTTTTGAGATTATCATTCTTTTTCTTTCTTGGGAGATGAGCAATGTTGATGCTTCACAGTGCCTTCAGCTATTACTAGAGATCAAAAGGCTTTTACTATTCCAATGCCCACAGGTCTCATTCACCTTAACCAAACCTTACCTCATGAACATACAAATTTTTTTAAAAAAGGTCTGCCCAGTGCCAAGTTGGATTGGCTTGTTGGTGATGATGGAGGACTGTACATTTTCCTGGACCCAAAGGATGATCGAGGACTGCACATTTTGCTGGACCCAAAGTGGCCTTCAAACTGGGCTTCTGCAATAGCTTCTGCAATATCTTTCAATCTCTGAAGTTCTGGCAGCACAACTGTCCCCAAGTCCGGCCTGTCCTTGCGCCGCAATTCAGAACATTTCAATGCAAGTTTCGCTAGCTTCAGGACTTCCTGGACAGGCCAATCTTTTACAGTTGGATCGAGAATTTTACTGAAAGTGCCCTTTTCAATAGCTATTTGAACAATATATGGAAGGCCATCTGGTGGCTTGGCAGTCAACAATTGCAGAAGCAAAATTCCAAAAGAATAAAGATCAGATTTTGTTCCAAGTGTCCCTGTCCTTTGATATTCTGGATCAATGTAGCAGACTGTACCTGCAATTGACGTGGCTTTAATGCTGCATGAGACAGTTGGGGGAACAAGTCTGGCAAGACCCACATCGCCAATTTTGCTTACAAAGTTTTGATCCAGCAATATATTGGCAGGTTTTAGGTCTCGGTGAACAAAGGGCTCGGGCTTGCACGAGTGTAAGAAGAACAACCCAGAGGCCACTTCCCAAGCAATTCTAAAGCGCATAAAACATGGAATAGGTGGTGTTGCTCCCTTTCGAAGTAAACGATCCTCTAGACTGCCATTTGCCATGTACTCGTACACTAAATATCCTGATTCTGGACTAGCTCCAAGCAGCAAAACGATGTGGGGATGGCGTATGCGGCATAGGACTGCAACCTGCAATAAGAAATCTTCACAAATGAGCCTATTTCATCATTTTCAGGTCAAGTTTGCTTTCAAATATATATTTCTGTTTGAAGTTGCTTGAAGTTGTTCCTAGGGAGAGGCTTAGTGGCTAGTTTTTCTTTCCAATATAGCAATGATTAGGATCACAGAGCACTGGTTTAGCGGCTAGTGTTCTTTTTTTCTAACAAAGCAATTCTTAGGATCACAGAGTACCTAGAGAAATGGTGGTGTTTGAAGTTGCTTGAAGTAGTTCCTAGGGATAGGTTTAGTGGCTAGTTTTTTTTTCCAATATAGCAATGAGTAGGATCACAGAGCACTGGTTTAGTGGCTACTGTTCTTTTTCTAAGAGAGCAATTGTTAAGATCACAGTACCTAGAGAAATGGTGGTGTATAAGGACATCGTTTTTTGTGTTTAAATGTCATTAACACAACTTTACAAGGAGTTCTTTTTAGGCTTTAAATAAACTATATTGGAAAGTATTACTCTAGACAAAATCAAACCCAAAAACCACCCATTACTTGACTAAATCAAATTTATCAGTACCACATACCAACATTTGTCCCCACTATTTTTTCCTGTGAGTTTGTATTTCCTATAATAGAAGTACATCAACATTCATGGCCTATAATACAAGTACAACAACATTCATGGCCAAGAAAATATCAGATTTGTATAATACATGCTTACAAAATTTGGAAGGAGTGTTTATGTCAGAGTATCAGTGATCACTAAGAAAATTTTTATTCCCTAAAGCTATCACTGAACTTCATACCTCTTGTTGGAATTGGATCCACCCTTTAATTGTATCTTGGTGAAGAACTTTGATTGCCACAGTTATATGGTCCAATACACCTTTGTACACAGACCCATATCCTCCCTCCCCTATCTTCATTGATTCCGACAAGAAACTTGTAGCTTTATTAATTTCTTCTATGGAATATTTTCTGTACCTTTCGTCCGTTGTTTCTAGAGCTAATTTCTTTGCCTTTTTGATGTCCCGGGAATTTCTTTTGGCCATTAATTCCACTTTTTTCCGCAGTTTCGCCTCGATATCTGCTATTTGTTTCGCTGCTTCTGCTTCCCGCACAGCTGCCTCACGCCTTGCCATCTCTTCTGCAGCTATGGCGATAGCGAGTTCTACTCTTGCCTTTGCCATCTCCAGTTGCTTTGACTCCTCAATTCTCTGAAGATGGAATTCTTGAACCTTTGATCACAACATAGGCTTTTCAGAATCACCCAACAAGAAAATCAAAATCAATGATGGAGGAGCCATAATCGTAAAATGCCTTACCTTTTTTTTGGCAGCGACCGCCTCTTCGTATGCTTCACTGTAATTTTCCCGAATACGGGCGAGGTCACGCTTCAAATCTTCTAGTTGTCTCGTAACGTTCTGTACAGTTTGCGAAGTTTATATTAGACCTTGTGTTCAAGTCGCCCAAACAAACTCACAGTAAAAGCAGAGTAACAGAGCAGGGTTGAATAAAAATGATGGGCATAATTTTGAATACATGAGCCTAGCTTCATCTTAATTCCAAATTTGTTAAGGATCTAGCAAGATTAAAGAGAAATTAAGATTCAAACTCTTGGTGCCAAAAAGAGATCAAAGGATATACTTAGGGATATATTACATTATTAGCCAGAGCTGAAGGCAGACACACGGTAGGTTATGTGGCAAGGTTTATTTTGGTGCTAGAGACCTCTTCACTAGACTGTGGTCTTGTGGATATTGTGAATATGGTTTTGAGGCTGCCCATTACATCAAAACCAAAACCTACATGTTTAGTAAACTTCCAAACCTTACTATTATTTTGAGTATTTTGAGTAGGTGGTTGGTTTTGTGTTTCCAGGATGGTGGTTAGTCTGTGGAAGTGATTATCAATGAGGTTAGTGTGACAATTACTTTAACAGTCTCCGTAAAATGCAATTTGGGAATCAAATTTGAGCCAAGGCTCTGATACCATGTTGAGTTTTTTGTACACCAAAATCTACAGACATCAATAAACTTTCAAACCCTTACCATTAAATTGTGTGAATGGTTAGTCTTATGTTCCCAAATGATAATTAGTCCACATAATTGATTTTCAATAAAATGAATGTGACAGTTACTCGAACATCTAAATTTATATAAATTCATTGGTGTGTGGCTGTGCGGCTTGAAGCTCAACTTTGGTTTGCACCACAGGCTGGTCATCATAAAGAAATTTGGTGAAGGTAAATTCTTGATGACTGTGAAGCATTTTATTGCTCATTTCTGCTACTTGTTACATGCATCTTTTTATGTACTTGGAAATTGAGAATGAAAGAATTTTCATTACTTTTCCTTTGTTACAAGCAATGGAACCCTCGCTATAGTTGCCTATAGACTTGAGTCCAGTGTGAACAGGGACTCTTCCTAAGTGACAGCCCTCTCAGCACTTGCATTGCAGGGCTCCAGTGTGAGCAGGGACTCCACCTTCTCTGGCCACGGTGATGCTCCACCTCCACAAGTGGAGCCCCTCAAACAAACCAGGGACTGGGCAGCGTACTTCTTTAAGGTTATGATACTCTCAACCTCGTCTACCCACCTAGACAACACTAATGGAAAATGCACAAACTACCACAAACCGCCAACAACAGCAATAGGAACCCACGCTGCCCCCATATCCCACAGGATCTGCATGGTTTCAGCTCCCTCGACTGTGCCTCGACTTTAGTTCCAGCTCTTTTCTTGTCGAAGTGCTAGCTTTTAAATTTTCAAAAAAAAAACTATTGCACCGATATATGTGAAGTATATCAGGGCAGCTTCAATTACTGATGTTACGCATTTCCCTGGTAACCTTGCTTCTCGCAAGAATAAGCATATAGATACAGATAATGAAGGCGTGAGATAAAGGATGTTCATATCCCTACTCATCTTATTCTTATTTGGTTAAAATTGGCTTTAAATTTTGTAGGAACTATGTTGGAAGTCAGAATTGTGTTGGGAATTTTGTCCTAATTTAAGACAGTTTAGATCATGGATTTTTGAAAAACGTTATTACAAAAGATGGGATTTTAAAAGTGGGAGTCAATTGTAGGGTTACTCTGTTTTATAGGGTATCTAGGCTTTGACTAAGTCTTACACAATTTTGGTGGCACAATTTTGGTGGCAGCATCTTGTAATTGGGCAAACTGTTTTTACATCTAACATCAAGACTGGCCTTAGCCTAAGGTCAGCCTATTTGGTAAGAAAAATGGAACTTGACTCGCCAGAAAACTTTCAGGTTCAAATTTCATGGAGAGTTTGAGGGTGGGAGCCAATTGTGAGGATTACATCTTTCTATGAAGTACACAGGCTCAAAGTCAACTGAGTGTCATGGAGAGTTGAGAGTGAGAACCAATTGTAAGGGTTACACTGTTCCATGAGGTACAGAGGGTCAGGGGCTCAATTGACTATCACACAATTCTGATAACAACGTCCCACGATTCACAAGCTCAATTCTGATAACAACATCCCACGATTCACAAGCTCAGAGACTCAATTGACTGTCACACAATTCTGATGAGAACATCCCACGATTAGACAGACTTCCCACGACTAGACAAACTGTTCTTCCATCCAACACTAAGATTAATCCCAGTCTAAATTCAACTAGAAGGGAAAAAAAAACAAAACTTTAAAAACCAGTCTGAAAATGGGACATTTGAGTGCAGCAACTGTCTCAGGCATAACATACTGACATCGACACGAGGAATGGGAAAACAGCATACATGTACAGAATTATGATGGCAAAAGATCTTTTAATTAATAAATTTCATGCTAAGGTCTAATTTAAAGATCAATAGATTGTAAAAAGATGATGTTGTTCTAGAGATCATGAAGAGTTAAAATGCCGCTCACCCGGCCTGATGACGATGGATCCAAACCAGTCTTCCCTGAAGGAGATCGCTCGTTCAAGTCCTCGTCCAATTTCAATGCGTTCTCCTCGATGTTGAGAATGGCACGATCAAGAGGCCCCCCAGCTTCTAAATTTGCAAGTGAGATATCGAAGATTTTTTCATTCTGATGTGAACTTTCTCCCACAAATTGCAACCTACAATTGCCTGTAGGAGAAGCCTGCAATTCAACATTCTCTTCATAAAATTCTCTTCTTTCTGAACTTGGAAGAGCAAGAGAATAGAGCTCCTCGCCCTCAAACACTCTTGGCGATGAACTGATCTGGGTATTTCCAGTTTCAGTTGGACCTCTTATAATTTGGCTTTTAGGGGAAATTGTGCTCTCTTCTATCTTTCTGCCAAAGGACTCTAATATGGAATTCTGTTTATCATGTTGGAAATCTGAGCTTGATTGATCCTTATAGATAATTTCATAATCATTGGAAATAACTTCATGTCTAAAACTCTGTTTATCAGAGTTCCATTTCTCATGTTGGATCTCTGAGTTTGATTGATCCTTATAGATAATTTCATAACCATTGGAAAGAACTTCATGTCTGGGAATAAAACTGTTGTTACCAGGATTTGGGACATCTGTAATTGATGGAAGCTTTGAAATATCTGCAGAGACTCGTGCGTCTGGGTCCAACATGTTTTCCGCCTGAGATTCCCCATTAGCAATGCTTGAATTTCTTTTGAATTCAAATGCAGTTCTGAATGATTTAGTTCCAGTAGGCGTAGTTGGTGAATGTCTTTTATCAGAGGTTGGACTTTCACACAAGACTCGTGCGTCTGGGTCCAACATGTTTTCCGCCTGAGATTTCCCATTAGCAATGCTTGAAATTTCTTTTGGAATTCAAATGCAGTTCTGAATGATTTAGTTCCAGTAGGCGTAGTTGGTGAATGTCTTTTATCAGAGGTTGGACTTTCACACAAGACTCGTGCGTCTGGGTCCAACATGTTTTCCGCCTGAGATTCCCCATTAGCAATGCTTGAATTTCTTTTGAATTCAAATGCAGTTCTGAATGATTTAGTTCCAGTAGGCGTAGTTGGTGAATGTCTTTTATCAGAGGTTGGACTTTCACACAAGACTCGTGCGTCTGGGTCCCACATGTTTTCCGCCTGAGATTCCCCATTAGCAATGCTTGAATTTCTTTTGAATTCAAATGCAGTTCTGAATGATTTAGTTCCAGTAGGCGTAGTTGGTGAATGTCTTTTATCAGAGGTTGGACTTTCACACAAGACTCGTGCGTCTGGGTCCGGAACATGTTTTCCGCCTGAGATTCCCCATTAGCAATGCTTGAATTTCTTTTGAATTCAAATGCAGTTCTGAATGATTTAGTTCCAGTAGGCGTAGTTGGTGAATGTCTTTTATCAGAGGTTGGACTTTCACACAAGACTCGTGCGTCTGGGTCCAACATGTTTTCCGCCTGAGATTCCCCATTAGCAATGCTTGAATTTCTTTTGAATTCAAATGCAGTTCTGAATGATTTAGTTCCAGTAGGCGTAGTTGGTGAATGTCTTTTATCAGAGGTTGGACTTTCACACATGTCAAACTTACAAGAATGAAACATGGAATAGTCGCTATCATCTGCATATGAGTTTCCATGGAGAAAAGAGTTGAATGTTAGCCTGTAGTATTGATAATCTTATTGAATTGTGATTAAGTAGATGATAGTAGATTTTAAGGATATTTCGGAATTCAAAAATTAAATGAGAGACATGGTTTAATAAAAATCAAAATAGAGATATTGTTTGATCTCTCCTAGTCTGATTCCAAGATATTTCCAATATAAATTCTATACCCATTCTAAATTATATACCCATAAATTTCAAAAATAAAACCAAAAGCCATGGTTGGCAATGCAGCCAGCTTACCATCTCATAAGTTCAGACAAAACTTGAATTTCAAACATTTGAAAAAGCTCAACTCAAAGGCAAAGGAGCAGATTTCAAGAAAATCAAATGCAAACTATCAGATTTCAAGAAAATCAAATGCAAACTATTACCCCTTCGTTGGCTTCTGTTTGATGTGGAGTCGCTGAAATTCAAGAAACTGGGAATTCCACTGACACCCATCTGGATGATTCTTCTCGAATCAGGTAAAGAGGCGTCCGGTGTCACACACAAGTATTTGTTTTTGGATACAAGATACAGGATACAATATGTCGGAGCACTTTTTACAACGGAGGCCGGTACATCTGACGCCTTGATCCTCCTAGTAAACAATTTTTTCATAGGTTATCAATCTAAATGTTCATCTCATTAATTTAAACAGACTTCAGTAACACGTAAAGATTTTTTTCAGAGGAAGTAACACATAAAGATTACCATAATATTAAAAGAGTTGATAAAAAACAAGTTACATTTAACCTAAGTTTCGATAGGTTTGGCCTCGATATGAGGCCAAATAAGACCTTCAAATTTTTGATTGGTTCTTACCGACGGCAGCGAGAAATCTGTCTTTAAAACTTTATATTAAAGTAAATGGGTCGACCGCATTTTCCTGCAGTGACTAATAAAACACCCAAAACCGATTACAATAGTCCCTGCCATGCCGCAGGCGGCAGGGACTAATAAAGATTACCAAAACTTAAAGATTCTGATTTAATAATTAAGCTTTTAAAATATCGAACATGTAATTGTATTATAAGTGGAAATTTTACTTATTTATATGTTTTTTTTTTTTTTTTAATTAATAAAAATAAATATACAGCATAAAGGAGACCAAGGTCGTAAGGGTGTATATTCAGGTTTTCTTCCACAAGCTCAATTGCGCATTAGTCACAAAGGTGGTGAAGGCCGTAAGGGTGTATATTCTAAAGATGATTTTTAAATCATTGAATCAGTGGAGCCATCATGTAATAATGCAAAATTAGATGAGCATCCGCCGATTGCTAAGAGTATAGCTGTTAATTATATTTTGGGGGTTTGCATGAAAGAAAAGACGTAGCGAATCTTGTGAGGCAACGAAGACCCGACTTGTGTGCAGTGCAAGGGTAATTTCCGAGGACTAAATGGAGGTCGTTTTACTTGTGCAGAGACCTCCAAAGTCTGCCTAAAACCCTAGCTGCCATTAGAGAGGGAAGGAGAGGTCCACTTGTGCAAAATTAAAAAAAAATTAAAAAAAAATTGTAGACCTGCAGACCCTACCACAAACCCTAACCATTGTGAAAGAAGTCAGCTCCAGGCTGCAGTAGTCGCATGCCGATAGAACTTGGAACAACTACAGGGTAATTCTTTTAACCCTAGTAACAGTTATTTTCTAAAATAAATTTGAAGTTTTGTGTTTCTTGAAAAAGGAATACGGATTTTTTTGTTTGATGAGCCAAAAATATATTAAAAAAAATCGAGAAATAGAATGTTAAAACCCTAGTTAAAAACCCAAAAGGAGAAAACTACAAAAAATTTTAAAAAGGAAAACTCTAGTTGAAGGATTCATATCAGAATTTTTTTGAAAGAACCTAGTCATTAAAAATAAAATTATTAAAGGAGTTGTGTAGAAGGAAAATGGAAAAAATTACTAATGCCAAGTTTGAGGTGGAGAAATTCAATGGTAAAATTAATTTTGCATTGTGGAAGTTGAAGTTATAGGATTTTTTGGTGCCAAAATGGTTGCACAGAGCATTAGATGGTGTAAGAAAGAGACATGTGTTGGGTCTCAGAATTGTCCTTAAAAAGA
Organism: Pinus albicaulis; assembly: GCA_034641835.2. Lineage (NCBI taxonomy): Eukaryota > Viridiplantae > Streptophyta > Pinopsida > Pinales > Pinaceae > Pinus > Pinus albicaulis. The sequence continues at coordinate 1,151,739,360 of CM076582.1, read as the reverse complement.
CATTCACTTTCACCATCATGTCCATTATATCACCTCCATTTCACTACCATGTCTCTACATTCATCTCATTTTCATCATCATTTGGGTTACCCTTGTGTTTTCCAAACATTATTAATTCCTAGTCTTTTTAAGTGAATTTTTTATCAAAAGTTAGGAAATAATATGCATATGCTTATACCCTAAAAGTGGAAAGAGTTTTATGACATGTGTAGGTTCATTGGAAGCTTCCAAGGCCCTATTATGTGGCTCCCAAAGATCAAATTCAAAATTGTCTTCATGATATGAAGGAGATTTGAAGGAGGGATATGTGGCCTATGATTAGCAGATTGGTTGAGAATATTATGGATCAAAGGAGAAGAAGAAAGATCCTCATTAATAAGGAGGTTTCTTAGGAACTTGTATAAATAGGAGAGCCTTCTCCTTTCAAAGGCATGTGTAAAGTTGGAGAGATACTCAGGTGTTAAGTTAATATTATTTATGTTTTGAATAAAATTCAAATTTGACACCATGCTCATGAGTGTTGTTCACCTTGTTTTGGTAATGCTTGCATTGGGAGCCTCTCAACTTACCATCTCTCACGCTTTTGGATTGGCCACCTACAAAGTGTGAGATTTATTTTCTTTCATAGATTAAGATTTATTGCTTTCATAGATTAAGATTTATTGCTTTCTTAGATTAAATTTCCAATTAGTTATGTAGTCTTGTGCTCGCTAAGTCGTCGCAAGAGGGTGGCAACTGTCGTTCTCCAATTGGATCAGATTTGGGCATTCGATCATACAACAATCATAGATTAGAATTCAATTATGCAAGTAGATCAAATTTTAATTCCTGAAGGCAGAATAGATTTTCAAGTTAATATAGGAATGGTGTGATTAGATTAATTTTTAGTTTCCATAAACTGATCCCTAGCATATATTGTGCACGTATGTCTCACAAGTCCTACGGATCCCGGATTGATAATTTATGTTAGTAATCTAATACAAATTATTTTACTCAACAACATGCTAGCATGAAAAATTTGGAATCAGATGACTTGGATGTCCTAGATTTCAATACCATAAGGTTATGTCAAGTAAATGATGTTCTCTTCAACATTGTTGAAGAAACCTCAGCAACATGTATGTGGAGTAAATTGGAAACTTTATACTTGACCAAGTCTTTAACCAACAATATTTACTTTAAGAGGAAGTTGTATAGCCTCCATATGAAGGAAGGCAGTAAGATTGCAGACAATATAAGCATATTTAATACCCTTATTTTTCATTTGACTGATATGGAGATCAAATTTGAAGAAGAAGATAAATTCATTAAGTTATTATGCTCCTTTTTTAGTCTTGGTACCATTTTGTGACATCTATTTGTTTGAACACAACTAAATCTCTATAATTTTATTATGTTTTGGGAGCTATGTTATCTGAAGAAGTGTGGAGGAAGTCTAACACTGAAACTTCCACACCATTAAGTTATGGTGGCCAGAGGACGGTCCAAGGAGAAAGGATAAAAATCAAAAATTTCTTCCAAATCAAATTCAAGAGGAAAGGAGTGTAAAGCTAAATGTTGGCTCTGAAACAAAACATGACATCTCAAGAAGGAATCCTAGAAAAGATAAGAGTCTAATGAAAACCCAAAGAAGGAAGCAAATCAAGTAGAGTCAGGTATGATAGATGAGATTTTGTCTATTGAATCATGTATGATAGATGATTTTTTGTCTATTTGCAATGTTCCTCAACATTTTGAAGATTGGTTGCTATATTCTAGTGCTTCTCATCATATGAGTCAACACATAAACTGGTTCACTTCATATCAAGCTATGAATTGCAGTTTTGTGCTTATGTGTAATAATATATCCTGTAAAATTTCTTGGGTAGGAAATATCAGAATAAAAATGTATGATGGTACGATAATAACGTTGAATAATGTCAGAAATGTACCAGATTTGAAGAAAAATTTGATTTCTTTGGGAGTATTGGATTCAAAGGGTTACAAATTCATAGGTCAAGGTGGAGCATTGATATTTTGAAAGGGTTCTCTAGTTGTTATGAAGGTAAATAATATTAGAAACCTTTATAGACTTAAAGGAATTAATCAGGTCAATGAGAATTTGATTGTATTTGAAGAGACAGAAGAAGTTACTCACCTATGGCATCAGTGGTTGGGTGACATGAGCAAGAAGGACCTTCAAGTATTGATGAATCATAAATTACTTCCTAATTTGAAATCTTTGAGTTTTGATTTTCATAAACATTATGTATATGGAAAACAATGTAGACAAAAATTTAAATTTGGTAGTCATAATAGTAAATGAGTTTTGGATTATGTTCATTCTAGTCTCTAAGAACCATCTCCTACAGTGCCTTATGGAGGATCATCCTATTTCGTAGCATTTATTGATGACTACTCTAATGCTTTTAAATAGTTGAAATTTATGGTGGAAAACAAAGAAAAAAATACAATTAAATATTTAAGAACTGACAGTGGTGGTGAATTTACTTCCTTAGAATTTGAACAATATTGCAAGGATGAAGGGATTGTTAAACACAAAATCATAGTCTATACTCCTTAGAAAAATGACATTTTTGAATGTATGAACGTGACTCTTATGGAAAGAGTCAAGAACATGATTAGTAATGCTAATTTTTAGAAGGAGTTGTGGGCGAAAGCAGTATTTACTTCTTGTTATTTGGTAAATAGATCACCTTCAGTTTCTATTAATAGTAAAATTCCTGGAGAAATTTGGTTGGGTCATTCTTTTGATTATTCATACTTAATAATTTTTTGTTGTGATGCCTATGCTCTTATTAAAAAGAATCAACATTCTAAGTTAGACCAAAAAAAAATTTGTCTTTGTTGGGTATGATGATGTCGTAAAAGGATACAGGTTGTGGGACCCTTCTACACATAAGATCATCATCAATAGAGATGTAACGTTTCATGAATATTATCTTCTAAAAGTCGATGTTGAAAAAGTTGAATAGGAATAGGTATCGTGTAATCAACAAATTCAGTTGGAGACTCGGCCTTTTTCATAAAGTCATAAGCAAGAAGAAGCTTCTGAATAAAAAGGTGAAGAATATATAAAGGAAAGGGTAGAAGTTCAGCAACCAGTCACTCTTAGGAGGTCTATAACAGAAAGAAAATATCCTAAGAGGTATGAAGATTTTACTTCGTTTTTTGCACTGATTACTGAAGATGAGGAACCTTCCTGTTATCAGGAAGCAATGAATGATGTGGATAGTGAAAAATGGAAGAAGGCTATGGACAAGGAAATGGATTCCTTGCCAAGAAAAAAACTTGGGATCTTGTAGAACTTCCTAATGGGAGAATGGTTGTTGGATGTAAATGAGTATTCAAATTGAAGATAAATTTTGATGGAAATATTGAAAGATATAAACTGAGGTTGTTAGAAAAATGGTACTCTTAGGTAGAAGGTATTGAATTTCATGAGATTTTTTCGCCAGCTGTAAAACATGTTTCTATTTGTACGGTGTTAGCACTAACTAGATTACTTGGCCTTGAGTTAGACGAGTTAGATGTTAAAAAAAAATTTCTTCATGGAGATTTGGACAAGGATATCTATATGGAACAATCGGAAGGTTTTGTACAAAATCGCAGTAGCAGATTAGTTTGCAAGATGAGGAAATAATTGTGTGGCTTGAGATAGTCATCCGGGAAATTGTATAAGAAGTTTGATTCCTTCATGGTGAGAAAGAACTTCACTAGAAGTTAATATGACCATTATGTGCATTTTAAAAGTTTCAATGGTATATTCGTTATCTTCGTTTTATATGTTGATGATATGCTTATTGCAAGAAAAATCATGGAAGAGATCAACATGTTAAAGGATTAACTTACTAGGACGTTTGATATGAAGGATATTGGAGCTGAAAAATAGATATTGGTCATGGAGATACACAGAGATAGGAAAAATGGAAACCTCTAGTTATAACAACAAAAGTATGTGGAGAAAATACTTGTAAAGTTTGGCATGAACAATGTGAAACTTGTTAATATTCCTTTAGCTTCCCATTTTAAGCTTTCTTCATGTTTAAGTCCTAGTAATGATGCAGAAAAGGAGTATATGCCTTGTGTATCATATGAAAATGCAATAGGAAACTTAATGTATGCAATGGTGTCTACAAGACCTCACATTTCACATGAAGTTGGAGTTGTCAACATTTTCATGGAAAATCTAGGAAAGAATATTAGTGGGCAGTGAAATGGGTGCTTCAGTATTTGAGAGGCACAAGTGACCATTGTATCATCTTTAGTGGTTGCAATTATTCAATATGAAGAATGTAAATTCATATTATTTTGGTGACTTGGACAAGAGGTGATCTACTACAGGTTCTGTATTCACTCTCGCAAGGTGAGCGATCAGTTGGATGTCAAAGCTTCATGAAATAATTTCTTTTTCCACTACTAAGGAAAAATATATAGTTGCTTCACATGCTTGTAAAAAGGCAATATGGTTGAAGGGTCTACTTGGTGAGCTTGGAAGGATGTAGGAGAAAGTGAATGTATTTTGTGACAGTCATAGTGCTATTCATTTGGCTATTAATCCAACTCATCATAGCAAGACTAAACATATTGATGTAAAATACCATTTTGTAAGACAAGTGATTGATGTCAGCAAAATAGCTATCAAAAGGTCCACACATAGGAGAATTGTGCTGACATGTTGACGAAACCGGTTTTGGTAGAGAAATTGTGATGGTGTTTGGCTTCTCTTGGCTTGTAGAAAATATGATGAATGGGCATGGGTAATGGATTAGGAAAATTGTTGTCAAGGTGAAGAGTGTTAAGAATGACAACAACTTAAAAGATTATGTAATTGTATTTTTTACCTTAATCAGGTGATTGTATAACAATAAGAAGTTTTGTAATGGTGTCTTCCTCTTAAAATGTTGTTTCTAGAGAGGCTTATTGTATTGGAGATTCATTATTTACCTTGATTGATAAAGCATTCCAATCCCTTGCCCCATGGAGGTTTTCTTAACACATTGTCAGTGTTTTACCATGTAAATTATGTGTTTGCTTGTACGAATTCACTTTCCTTCTTATTTATGCATTTTTATTTCTAATTTAATTATTTTTTCAGGCTAAAAAATACCAACAACTATAACACCAAGAGTTTATTCCATTTTTACTTATTAATTTATAATATGTCCTAAGCACAAAAAAGTATAATCGTGCATGCTAGTGGCGTAAAACATGACAAGAGCTAGATAAAATAAAAACAATCATATATTAAGTAGGAGGATGTAAGATGTGTGATCTATATGAGATCTTAATGTAAATGTGCTAGAGGGTTTGTAAATTGCAAGTGTTAAAATTGAGCTTTTGAGAGCTTTTATGCTAATTTTTAAATACATAAAGCATGAAAATAAACTCTGAAATATGCAGAAACAATAGACAAATAAACCATAAAAATAACCACAACATAACAAATGATGAAGGATTTCACCCCTCCTGGGCTATGTCTCCTTGGTCCAACTTCCAATGGCCTGGCCCTCTTTCATTATGCCCAAAATGGTCATTACATACATTTACACTGCTCAAATGGCTTCAACGCCTGTTCCATCAACTTCAGAATACCCAAAAATTCCGGTCTAGCCTCTTTATGATACGAAATTGGTCAAAAACTGAAGAAGTTATGAGCCTCCCTAGTTTTGTTGCTAACCGCACCACAATTTCTCCAAAATCCAGACCGGTCCTATAATTTCGCCCTGTTTTCGGCTAACGGAGCGACAATTTTCTGGAATGTCGGGAAAAATTTTTGGATCATTAATTTTCATAATGCTGCCCATAATTCGAAATTTAAACCATAGTGAATACGGCTAATTAAAAAAAATTAATTAAAAAAATCGGATGGTTAAATAATTGTCGGTAGTTAGGCGGTAACAGTTTCACATGAGTGGTCTTAGTCGCAATTAAGGCAAGGTCTTACCTTCGCGCCCCCGGTCTCCGACAATGGGTCACATGCACATAGCATATGGGGGGGTGGACGGGGTTAAGCCCTGGCCCCTTACCCCCGAACTCCGCAATATAACACTTTATATAACGTTTTTTGGACTATGGTTTAATGAGAAATGTCGTGGCCCAACGATTGGGCGATGCATTTTTTGATGTGAGGTTATGGTTTCAAATCCCTTCGATGGTGCATTTCGGACTTAAACATATTTTGGTGGCCCCCGTGTTGCCACATGGCGGCCTCCAGTTGGGCCATGTGGTAGCATGTGGTTAGCCACCTTCCAACCAACCATATTCAACCAAACCATAACCAATAAGGTTCGGACAAGTGGCAAGGCCAGATTGGCCTAAAAAAATTATATTTCGACCAACTAGAAGAGGCCACATGGTAGCCTACCACTAATCCAAATTTTTTCCCTATCAGCTGTCATTTTTGAAAAAAATGTATGTTTGGGAAAACGAACAGAACGCCTTTTCGGGAGCATACAGTGTCAGTTTTCTATGAAACGAGTTGCGCCAGATGAAAAAGGACGAGATGTACGCAGTCGTTCATGTTCCACACCATTCCTAAAATTTTCATTTTTTAGCATAATTTTCAGCACCTGATCACACCTCCCCACTATAAGCTTTTGGACCCAAAAATCTCTTTCATTAATGAACATTTGGATGAGGGTACAATCCCCTCACCCTTCCTGTCTGAATCCACTAAAATTTGCTTGAATTCAACAATTTGAGATTTTCATGAAAATTGATCTTTTTCCTTGATTCTGGAGACCCTGTCTTGTTGTTGTAGATACCATCTTGCTGCAATTTCCTAGAATTTGCAGAATAGTAAATTGTCCTTGAAGAAACAAACATGCTCCCTCCTGGGTCGTCAAACAAAGGAACGTAAACAACTTAAAATTATTTTCACCTCGAACACTGTCGACATGACAATGTTTAGCTTCTCTTGTCTTGTGCTTAGCTTGACTTTTGACCAAATGTGATCGCCATCGCCATGCAACATCCAATTTCAAATACTACACATTGTGAAACCCACAAGAAGAAACTTTGAACCCAATGCCCTCTTTTTCAAATTGATTTTCACTTTATCTTTGATCTTTTCACTCTCTTACATTGGCATCTTGTTCACATCATTGCTCAACAATGATGCATGCTTCTACAATTTTACCACATCTTGTTGACCTCTTTTTGGAGACAACATGTAAGACTCTTGAAACATCTTATCACAACCATTAGCAACCTCAATGAAATCTGAATTTTAATTTGATGCATCACCTTGAAAGGATTCATTCACAACATCTTCATGCTTGAACATTAACAAAACAAAATTTTGACTAGCATTCATTGTTGGACACCTAAGCCTCTATGGGTAGGTGTGGAAGGCAAACATTCACAAAGGAGTCCAAGTGACCTTAGAAGATGAATCCAAGAGTCACATTAATGTAATATAAATGTACATCTATGAGTAATAGAAATGCAACGAATGCTTATCTTTCTATTTGTGTGTTTATCTTCTCATACACCATGTGTGTATTTAACATGGTATCAGAGCTTAGGCCAGGCCTGGGCACTTTCACAATATTCTGACTGCGATTTCTATATTTGGCTTGTCAGTGATATCTAGCCTATCAACGATATCCGCTCCACCTAACCACTCTTCTTACCTCTTCTGTCAAACATGGAGCACTCTGTCAAGAATATATCCGGTTACTATTCTGCATGTCCTTCCCCGGGATGTCAAGGTTTTGAGTGTTGTTTCTCCTTTTGTGCTATCCGATAGGCCTCGACTCCTCTACTCCGTCATACACACATACTGCCCACCATACACCCTTTCCCTTATCGGCCAGCACCTTCCAGACCTGTTGCATCTCCTTCTCAGCCCTCCATACCACTGCAAACATTGATTTTCGCTCCTCTCGGCCTCCATACCACCCTCGTTGTGGCATCCTCTATTGCTGCTTCACTCAACCCTTCCTCTAATAGGCGGCATCTAAGATTCTAAGTTGAAAAGTGATGTTCTCTACAGGGGACGTAAGGTCATTAATTGAAATGTGAGGAAATAGGTCCTTCTCTTAAGCAGGCTTGGAAACAGGAATAGTTGAAAACCATTCTTCCACTGTCATAATTGTCAGTTTTATGCTTCAAAAGCCTCTAAAGATTAGGCTTCCATTTACTGGTCAGAACCTTAACTACATCTCCCCAATCCTTGAAATTATTTATTTTTTGTTTAAATTTTTGATGATCAAGAACACAAATTTTGACCATCCCAAGAAAAGGTAAATGAGAACTTTGGAGTGTGTTTCATTCCTCGTTTTCCACAATTAAATAAACTGGCTAACGCGCCTTTTGACTTTGCTTCTTGGCTTTTTCTGGCATCGGTTTCTTTACTTTCCAGGTGGCTCTATTTAACATAAACATCTGCCTCCTTCTTATGATATTATTGATGTCATTTGGTATTTTACACAATATTCTAGAAGCAGAAACTGCGGAAGCAACGGTTCGGTTCTCACAAACATTCAATCGAGCCTCTGTTTGGAACTGGTACTTTAAACTAATTCATCCGCTATATGTAATTTTTTTGGGGTGCTTTTTAGCTACTTTTAAAGTGAATGTTACAATTGATTAAAATCTGGCCATTGAGCAAAAGATTCAGTTCTGCTAAACATGCAGATCCTCTCTCTTTCATGCTATGTTAATGTTGGACACCTAATCAATAAGGATAGCGAACACCGAGAAAAATTGTGTTGAAGAATTATGTTGGGAGTATTATTGTTGTTTGGAAACGGTGAGGTCGAGATCACCGAGGATGTGAGGTCGAGAGCTTGAGCGATCTGTGTGGAGTCTATAACAGGGTTGGTGCCAATCATTATAAGCAATTGCAAGTCAAGTACACAATTCAATTAAGTCCTTGAATATCTCTGTTTTTTATATTCTTTCTGTATATGATTTCCACAAGAATTCTCCATTAAAAGAGAGAGAATTTGAAACCATTTGTTTGCAATCCCTTTGCTAAAAGTTTAAGTCAGTTCTATTTTCTAAGTTGGGTCCTCCATAATTTGAGTAACAGAGTTTGTTCTTTGGGAATTCCATAATTGGAAGTTCAAGAAAGGGTCTTTGAATTCATTTGTACTTTTTTGAAAGTAAGTTGAATCACATTGTAAACAGGTGCATTATCGGTTGAAGCCGACACCCTTCATTTCTTGAGCTTGAGTTGTTTGGAAAATGACCAAATTTTATGAAGTATTACAGTCCTTGGAAACTTTGATACAATCTACTATTGATGACACAATCCGAATCAGTAAAGACACTCTCTTTGATATTCAAACTTGCTTGCATCATGCACAAGAAAAGATTGATTTTCTGCAACTAGAATCTCAGCTTCAGCAAGAAGAATTACATCAATGGAGTCATCATTCTGAACCTGTTTCTGTTCAGAAAATTGAAACAGACTCCCATAAAAAGCAAGTCAATAATGCTGTGGTTGATTCACATTCAATGCCTAGTATAAGAGCAGATTTGCACGCAAAAGCAAACATCCAGCCTGCACCTCCCAAGCCCATCATCAGACCTTGGGAAGATATTTTCCACAATGAGCACAGAACAGGTGTTGAATATGACAAGGAGTTGTCCTTTCATATTCCGGACTACTCCAAGCCCATCAAATTTCAGAGTTCCAGATTCCTTTATGATAGTTCACCTTCAGTTGTTCCAGATCCAGCTCGTCTTCCATAGCAACAACAACAACAAATTGAAAAATTCCAACACTGTGATCGAGTTGGCCATATGAAAGATCAATGTTTCGATCTTCACCCATGTAAGCACTATGGTCGGCACACCCATTCTTCACACATATGCTTCAGAAACAAGCCTCCTGCAAGAAAAAGATTCATCTTGGATGGATCGCTTCTTGGCAATGGGCATCAACAGCCAAGAAGATGTTTAAGTCGCATGTCAGAACTTGTTCTCCAATATTGAACAATCTTGCAGTTGAATTTTCGCCATCATCTCACCTTGTACCTAACAGGGGGGAAAATGGTGGTCATCTACAAGCTTCGACGCCACATCAAGCGAGCCTGAGCCACAATCTGTCATTCCAGATTCAGAGTTGTAGCTAGAGATGCAACAGTTCAAGCAAGCCTGAGCTACAATTCGTCATTCCAGATTCAGAGTTATAGCCAGAGACACAGATGCCCATGAGCATGCCTTTGGTTGGTGGACAGCCTTAAACCATCTATGTGAGGTTGATATTCTTCCTCTTTCACAACACTTCCTCTAGCAGAAGACTTTATCTTCTTGCCAGTTTTGGTTGAGTTCCAAGAAATGCATTAAGCATTCCAGTGTTGGTGGTCATCCTTAAACCATCGCAGGTTGTAGACCTCCCTTCTTTTAGGTTGAAGGTCTCCCTCTTCAAATATGAGGGACACTTCCTCTAGCAGAAGCCCTCAGCTTCTTGCTAGTTTTGGAAGAGTTACGGAAACTGCAATAAGCATTGTGTTCCAGTGTTGGTGGTCATCCTTAAACCACCTCTTTATGCCAACATTTCAGACAATTGATTCAGCCTAGATGTTGCCATGCATACTTTGCAGATTTGTATTACAACTCTCTTCTTGGACTCACACATACCCCTTCGGATTAAGGGGGGGAATGTTGGACACCTAATCCTCTATGTGTAGGTGTGGAAGGCGAACAATCACAAATGAGTCCAAGTGACCTTGGAAGATGAATCCAAGAGTCACATTAATGTAATATAAACGTACATATATGAGTAATAGAAATGCAACGAATGCTTATCTTTCTATTTGTGTATTTATATTCTCATACACCATGTGCGTATTTAACATTCACAATTATCTTCATTTGTCCAACATGCATAAGAGACAAACTTGCCTTCTTACTATGTGCTCTAACAATACACTCAATCCCATTCTTGAACAAGTGATACTTACTCTCATGGTGATGAAATATTTCTCTCCTATCATAAAGATATGGGCTACCCAAAAAAATACCAGAAATATAAAGCGAAACAACATCAAGTTCAACTTCATCAAGAAATTTTGCAGTGATTTCCTATATAAGTATGCACTTCCTCATCACCTGCAAATTTGCATTCTTACATATCCAACCTAAAGGATAAGGTCTTGGATGAGGAAAAGTTCAGTTCTTGTTTCACCATCTTGAGTACTATTTTGGCAACTTGAATAAATAGTACTTGCAATGTAATTACCTTTCAAACCCATTGTGATGATCTCTGTTTCATCTCTGGAATCATAACATAAATCATGTGTTATTTTAGCACTTGTCTTCTCCTTCTCCCTATTTTTAAGCTTGTTAGGTCTCATCTCTCGATGAAGTTTCTAGTAATGATCTTCATCATGCCCATCTTTGGAACAATGTTTGCATGTGAGTTTTTCTTTCTCCATCTTGATGGATACATTCTTCTTACCTTTACCCTTGAACTTACCATTTCCTTTCTCTTCAAACTCAAAGGTATTCTCACTTGTCTCCTCTAAAACGTGTTTCCCTCTTGCCTCTAGATGTGTGGCCTATACACATACTTCATCTAAATTTGAAGGATTAAACATGATAATAGTATGTCTTAGGTAACTATCCTCCAATGTACTTTAGGGAAGTTTCTTGAGATGTCAAATCTACACCCAAAATTAATTCTCTTCTCCTAAACTCTTGAGTATAGCTTTGCACACTTTTTCCTTTACCTTGCCTAAAGTTTTGTCAGCCCATTATAGCATTTTGCATGTATGCTAATGGATAAAATTATCTCCTTAAGGAAGAAAAAAAATCATTCCAAGAGGTTAAGACCTTACCATGTTTCTTCATGTCCTCTTGATTTTTTTCTTCTCGCCAAATAAGAGTTTCACTTTCCAATCTTAGTGAAGCAAGTTGAATTTTTGTGTCACCATCCTTGATTCTTTGTACCATGAAATACACTTCAAGATGACATACCCAATTGTGTAATATTTCAACATCTACCTCTCCATCATACATAGGAAAATCAAACTTAATGTCAAGCTTCAAAAATGGAGTTTTACCATGAATTTATGGAGATTGTGGAGGTGTTTGTGAAGGGCTTGTTGTGGAAGAAGATGATGGTGAAGATGGTGGTGAGGATGGTGGTGAGGAGAATGGTGGTGTCAAAGGTGGTTTTTCAGCATTCCCTTTACCTTTTGGAGGCTTGTCTCCATCTCCTTATTCTCCTTTTGAAGACTTATCTCCCTTTGGAATATTGGAGCTCTCACCTTGCATCATTGTGCTTCTCTCCTCATAGAGAACTTTCACCATTCTTGTCATATAAAAGAATTATTTCCTGAAGGATTTTTCATCCTCTGGTATATTGTCAGGTTCTCCTTCATGTGACATACTTGTTGAATTTTCAACTGCAATTTGAGGAAGAATTTTTTGTGGAGATTGTGGCAAACTTGCTCTCCTTGTCCTTGACCTAACTTGAGGACTTTCAACCACAAGCTTTCCTTCTCCTCTCTTGACCTTCAACCTTGTAAGAATCACATATAGTTGCAAACAATTTAATCCTCACAACAACAAATAAAACTAAAGCTCTGATACCAAACTTGATCTGTATGAGATCTTAATGTAAATGTTCTTGAGGGTTTGTAAATTGCAAGTGTTAAAATTGAGTTTTTGAGAGATTTTATGTTAATTTTTAAACACATAAAGCATGAAAATAAACTCTGAAATATGCAGAAACAACGGAAAAATACACCATAAAAACAAACACAACACAGCAAATGATGAACTAGTTCACCCCTCCTGGGCTACGTCTCCTTGTTCCATCTTCAAATGGCTTAGCCCTCTTTCAATATGCTCAAAATGGTGATTACATACATTTACAATGCTCAAATGGCTTCAAAACCTGTTCCATCAGCTTCAGAATACCCAAAAATTATTATCTAGCCTCTTTCTGATCCAAAATTGGTCAAAAACTGAAGTTATAAGCATCCCTAGTTTTTCTTCTAACCACACCACAATTTCCCCAAAATTTGGACCAGTCCTACAATTTCGCCCTGTTCTTGGCTAACAGAGAGACAATTTTATAGAATTCTGGGAAAAATTGTCGGATCATTAATTTGCATAATGCCGCCCATAATCTGAAATTAAAACCATAAATAATATGGTTAATTAAAAAAAAAAATTTAAAAAATTTGGACGGTTAGATAACCGTTGGTAGTTAGATGGTAGCAGTGTCACATGAGAGGTCTTGGTGGCAGTTAGAGCGGCGGGTTACCTCCGCACCCCCGATATTCGTCAATGGGTGACATGTGCATAACATATGGGGGGGTCGGGGCTAAGCCTTGGCCCCTAACCCCTGAACTTTGCAATATACAGCTTTATATAACATTTTTTGGATTATGGTTTAATGAGAAATGTCGTGGTCCAACGGTTGGGTGGTGCGTTGTTTGATGCGAGGTTACGGTTTTGAGTCCCTCCTGTGGTGCAGTTCAGACTTAAACATATTTTGGTGACCCCTGTGCTTCCACGTGGCGGCCTCTCGTTGAGCCACAAGACAACATGTGGTTGGCCACCTTCAAACCAACCATATTTAACCAAACTAGAACCAATCAGGTTCGGACAAGGGGTGATGCCAGATTTTCCTTAAAAATTTAGCTTTCGATCAACCAAAAGAGGCCATGTGATAGCCTTCCAATTGCCCAAATTTTTCCCCTGTCATTTGTCATTTTTGAAAAATTTGCCTGTTTGGGAAAACAAACAGAATGAATTTCTGGGAGCATACAGTGTCAGTTTTCCACGAAACAAGTTACGACAAATTCAAAACGACGATATATACATGGTAGTTTAGGTTCCACACCATTATGAAAACTTTCATTTTTTAGCATAATTTTGAGCACCTGATCAATACCTTTTCCAATTAGTTTCTCATCTAAATCATTGGTTTGCATAGGTCCCTCTTGGACTGCAACAAAAGGTTGGGGGTCCTTTTCTATAAAAATAGGATTAGACTATGTCCTCATAGAGCCGAGGGAGTCATATTTTATTTCCATTTTACCATCTTATCATTTTGAACCTAGGAAACCACATTTTCAACCCCAAACATTGCTTCAAAAACTATCGAAAATTTGTTATTACACTAGTTGATTTTGTGGAGGATAGATTATTGTAGCAAGCTTCTTTGCTCAATAACCTAGGCATTAAAATCCTTGATCAACCAATAAGTTTTAGTGATCTAAATATATATATATATATATATATTGTGTTCTTGAGAATCCAAGGTTTTGTACCTAGCCTTCAATCTCATCTAAAATTTGTTCATTTGGAAATTTTTGCCTCTTCCTTCTAATGGTTTCTTCCATCTCATCTATTTCTTCCTCAATTGGTTCAAGAAATCGAGTATGGTATAAATTTGAAATTTATTGGGATTCTTTTTCAACCTTGGTGACATAGTGAGGCTCCTCATGGACAAGGGATTTCAGAGTGCATAATTTGGCCCTTCTTTTAGCCTTGATTTTCCCTTTCTCATTGAAAAATAAGTTGGGTCCTTTGGTTATTGCTTGTATGTGTTGTCTAGAATGGAAGAGAGGTGGGATGATAGGCATGGCATTGATGTGTTTTGTATAACAATATACAAGGCACTAAGAGGCAATGGGGAACCTAATAAGCCATTTTAGGAATTCCTAACCATCTATTCACAAACATGGGGAGAGTCATTATCCCTCGGACCTTTGTAGGTTGATTTCCCATAAAATTCTCTCTACAATTCTTGAAATCAAGGTGCCTAGAGACAAGAACAAAACTAGAATTAGATAGAGGATGGTATTTTGGTGGTGATTCTTATCATCCACGAGTGAGCTAGAGGTTGAGACCCTAGGTGTTGTACTCTTCTCCTTTGGAAAACCCCAAATTGCATACTTCCACAACTAGCATTCTTCGATAGCTAATCTATCATGCTAATTGATAACCAAAGACCCTTTGTTTTTCCATGATATGAGTTATCATATCTCCACTTAGTTTCCAAATATTCGCATATTTTCAAGACAAGTGATTTAACAATCAACTAGGTTGAAATTCATTTCCATTATTGTTTACCATCACTGCATGAGGTGTCCATTATCACACTAGAAGCCAATTGACGTGTAAGGAGTGTTGTGGCTTTCACCTCCTTCAACCCCCTTTGGGTGGAAATAAAGGTAGTTATTCGAGCCTTCAAGGTTGCATTAATTTAGAGCATCTTCGAGAGAGGTACAACGTCAATTTGATTCACATTCCCAATAGGTCTCTTGTAGTAAGTAGCAATATTATGGTTAGTTGAGCAACATAGAATGTGCAACCTATTGTTGGTGCCTATGAATTAGTATTTCATAGTGGTATGACCCTATGTATCATTGTAGAAACATGTAGGAGCATCCTAGGATGGTTTTGATTCACAATGTTGGAATTTGATACGTAAAATTTCTAAGAAAGTGAGGATTTCCAAAGTTATTCATCATGTTGAATAGATTTTCATAATAACCCATGTAATGGATTTTGTAATCCATGTGACGTTTCAGGTTGACACCCCACCCATCATTAGGTACAAGAAAGTGAAATGATATCAAACGAGTGCTAAGTAGAAAATAATTCAAAGTAGCCATTAAGGATTAAATATTAAATTAATTATAAGTTGAGGCATTAGGTCAAAAGACTGAAAAGAATTCAAAGTAGTCATTGAAGCTATAATACTAAATTAATTTTATCAAACAATAACTTATTGAAGAATAATAATAAATAACTTAGGTAACTATGATAATAAAATACCTTGAGTAACTATTGAAAGCTTAAAATAATAAAGATTGAGAGAAGAATTGGGGAATATATATAAAAAAAGTAAATTAATTAATTACATAAAAATTAAATAAATAAAAAAGGGGAGGGGGTTATTGAGAGTCAAAAGTTGGGGAGACGACCCAAACCCAAAAATTATTTAAAGAAAAGAAGGATAAAAAAAAGTGAGATGGGGTGGGGGGTTAAAGTAACTAATGTAAATGAGATTAAAATAAGAAAAAACGAGATTAAAATAAGAAAAAATGGGTGAAAGGGGACAAGGAGCAAAGGAGAAAGGTAATATGTAACAAGGTTAGGGGGATCTAGAAAATAGATGATATAAATATATGAGGGAGTAGTAAGGTGGGGGGGAGTGGGGTGTGTAAAACCGTTTTAGATTAAAATTAGAAGAAGGGACCCCAAGAATACAGAGGAAAGATTCAAAAAGAGGAAATGAAAGAAAAGGAAAAATTTTGAGGGAGAGGGGGGGAAGTGATACGAATTAATGAGTGAGTTGATGGATAACCGACTTCTAGGATTGGTTGAGCTTATATTAGTCATCTTCCCTGTTGAATTTGTTGGTGTGTATCTCGATCTCAAAAGCTTCTCTTATGTTTTGAAAGTTATAAAAAGGGACAAAAGCAAGGATTTTGGGTTAATCAAAGCAAATGAGGTGTTTGAAATTAAAATAATGCTCAACTATGCCCAACTTTGATAACCATAGGCAGTTGGTATAAATTATATGCTCTTTAAGGTGAGCTTTGAAGGGACAACCAGTCTGGCCAACATAAATATTCCCACAAGAACAAGGAATTTGGTAAACCCTTGGATTTATCATGGGATCAAACTTATCTTCAGTTGACCAAAATATCTGCTTAAGATATTTATGGGATTTAAAATCAGTTTTTATATTCATTCTTGATAAGTTCTTAGCAATGAGATTGGTGGTACCTTTTATGTAGGGGAGAGAGACCTGGCCTTGAGGAGGAGAGGAAGGTGGTTGCTTGGATTTAGGATTGGAGGTTGCCTCCAATCCTAAGTCCAAGCAACCTCGTTCCTCTCCTCCTCAAGGACAGGTCTCTCTCCCACAAATAAAAGGTACCACTAATCTCATCACTAAGATCCTATCAAAAAGAAATATAAAAACCATTTTCAAACCCCATAAATCTCTTAAGCATATATTTTGGTCGGCCAAAGATAAGCCTAACCCCATGCTAAATCCAAGGGTTTACCAAATTCCTTGTTTTTGCGGGAAGACTTACATTGCCCAGATTGGTCATCCTTTCAAAGCTCATCTTAAGGAGCATATAGTCGATACCAACCATCCCTAGCTATCAAATTCGTCCATAGTTGAGCACTCTTTTAATTCCAAACACCTCATTTGCTTTGATCAATCCAAAATCCTTACTTTCGTCCCTTTTTATAACTCTCCAATCATAAGAGAAGCTCTTGAGACCAAGAAACACCCAAAAAAACTTCAACAAGGAAGACAATTATAAGCTCAGTCAATCTTGGAAGTCAATTATCTGTCAGTTCACTCATTAATTTGTTTCCTCCCCTTGCTCTTTTTCCTTTTCTTTCCTTGCCTCTTTTTTACTCTTTCCTCTAGTATTCTTGGCATCCTTTATTCTAGTTTTAAACTAAAATGGTTTTTCACCCTTCTCCCCACCCCTTACGATTTCCCCCTCATATATTTATTTCCACTTTCCTCCCTTTCCTTTTTTTTTTCAATTTTATTTACATTTGACAGTTCAATTTCCCCTCCCCTCCTCCCTATGCATAATATATATCTCATCTTTCCTAGAATTTACACAAGTTTGTGTCATGGGATGCTGAATAAAATATATACCATCCTAGACTCTTTCCTAAAGTGTACACATGTGTGTACACCACCAGATGATATGCTTAAAGCTTAAAATTGTCAAAATAACAAGACTCGTGTTTTGCAAGTTTCAAAACTGCAACTTGAAAGTCTATTTAGTTTGCTATGCCTAATATATATCTTCGCTAAAGTTTACACAGGTTTGTGTCATGGCATACTCAATAATATTTGTTAAAAATATACAACATCACAGATCTTTCCCAAAGTCAACACTAGTTTGTGTCGTTGCATACTCAACGATGTTTCCTAAAATATATACCATCTAATCTATTATATTTAATACAACTCTACTGATGGGTTGTGGAGGTCTTTACCTGATGGGTTGCGGCTGGCTCTAGTGAGCAAAAGAGCTGGGATTCTCGTGGTTTTGTTTATAATGATGGTGCAGAATTTTTGGATTCATTTGACTTTGCTTTTTCCTTAACTATGGTTGAAGTTATGGACTAAATTCGTTTTAATTTGGATCTATTTGACTTTTATTTTGAATTCATTTAATGGGCAGTTTAAACATATTACATTTGGGATGTTTTTCTGAACTTATTACATTTTGAATTTTTTATGATATTTTTTTTTCTCATTGTTGTTCAAAATCTAATTTCAAATTGTTATAATTTTAGAATTCAATTGTTCTGATTATATAATTTAAATATGATGAAGTTATAGTAAGTATAATTTATTTTTTTAATAAAACGGTAAATTTATTGACAAAAAATTGTCATCTCAGCTATTCTTTTTGTAAGCTTTTATAGTCCATAATCATAGTAGTGCTATTTTTGGATGTTATTGTTGTGTGAATGGTGTGAGGATTATGTTTAAAGTTTGAGTGGACAACTCTACCCATCCTCAGAGACCAAATGAAGCAGAAAGATTAGAAAAGAGTAAAAAAAAATGGTTTATATAGGTGCAGAGAAGGTCATTGTAAGATCATTGTTGTGTGAGTTGTGTGAGGATTGTGTCCAACTATTCAGTGGACACTCTACTCATCTTCAGAAACCAAATAAAGCAGAATGATTAGAAAAGAGTGCAAAAAATAGTTTATAAAGATGTAAAAAAATGCTAGAAAAAAGTTAAAATTATAAAAATACAGAAAAAAAAAGTATATATATATATATATATATAGTAAATAACTAATATTAATATTGATCCTAACATTAATATTAAAATTTATCTTAATTATAATACTAAAATGAAAAATAAAGAAAAAACTAAAATTAATCCAATCATAATTATCTAATTATTCTGTTTTGTTTCCTCTCTGAAATCACCCAAAATGTTAACACAATCTTCCTCCACCACTCACACAGCACCAACCTCCTGAAATAACACTACTAATTCTTGGAATCTAAGCTTCTGTGATCCATATAAATTAGTAGAAATTCTTTAGGTAATAATCAAAAAAACGAGCTTGCATGTGATTATTACCTAAAGAATTTCTACTAACTACTAATTCTTGTATAGCCAAATTCAACAGATTTCCAACTTTTAGACTTTTTCAGAAATAATCCATATACAAAACAGAACAGTACTCAGTACAGAACTGTTTTAATCTTTCCCTTAAAATACTCAATTGAAGTCATCGGTGTTACCTCGCGAATGAATTGCGAGAGGGCGACCCCATTACAAGCTTTGATACGCCAAAATTTTTAATAAATTTCACTATTCCCTCCGGCACATTGAACTCTTCGAAAACCATACATTCCATTTTCACCTGACCTCGAACAAATACCAAACAATAAATACACAAAAAGATCAATCAATCAGAGGCCTGCCATATAAAAATGCACTCTGCAAAAATTACCTCTTTCCTTTCACAGAGCTCCCGATACTGCGTCAACATCTCCTCGGTCTCAGTTGCCACATGTGTCCTGTAAGCATATGCAACTTCGTTGCAGACTTGTGCGATTGGAATATAGTTCCCCACTGCAACAGATCAAGAAACCTTAAACCCTAGAGGCAACTTATAAAACACAATTTGAGAGAAAAAGAAAATGAAGAAAAATAAATCACAGTGGATGGTTCGAAACATGTTGAAAAACTTTAAATTTTAGATAAAAAAATGAAAAACAATAAACCACAATAGATGGTTCGAAACAAATCCACCAGAAAATTTCTCGCAACAATATGAATCACAAAAATCTGAATCAAGAAAATATTTATTTACTTGGACTTGGAACTGCACGAATTGGGGGTCGAATATGTAGGAGGGTAATGGTCTGCCCTGGAGAGACCAGTTTATGCAGAGCCCATGCGAAGGCCCGCAGGCTTTTGGAGCCCTGGTTAACAGCAACAGCAACAGATTCATGACTGGCTGCAGGGGATGAGTCGCTCATGTTGTTTACAGCAATTCCCTCTGCCCTTTTGTAATTCTGGCCCATCAAAAATGAGCTCAGAATAATGCCACCAATATAATCATATAGCTGTGTTTTCATGCGGGGAGCAGCGACTATTTAAAATTTGAGAATATACGCATCTTGATTCTCTGTACGGTCGCATCCCGGAGGTGAAAGCCGTGACTTTTTGTGGCTGTCTGACATCGTCAAGGTGGGGGCGTCGGATCCATAATATCCTAAATTTTGGTCCACTTTTCCTTAAAATTGTATTAAAATGGCAACCTGCTCCCACTTCCACCGAAATATGTGATACTATATTGTGGCTGGGGCCTTATAAATGCGGTCGTCGTGGTAAGACAGCAAGAAAAAACAAATTTAGTGACGGTTTTCTGAAATAAATAAAATTGAGTGTTTGTCCTTCCATTTATATCTAATTAAAATAATGTTGAGACTAAATAAATAAATAATATAAAAAATTAATGTGGAGTTTAAATAAATAAATAACATAGAAGTTTCTTGGAATTTTTAAAGGGGGGAGAAAATTGGTTCGCAAATTCATGTTGCATCAGCATGTCGCCACTCAAGAGTCACAATTTGGCTGAGTAAGTTTTGCTTTGGTTTGCTTTTGAGATTTTGATTTGTCGAGTTTTTTAATAAATTTAAATTTTCCCAAAGTTGTCATTGATCAAGTTGAATTATAATATTCACCAAATTTAATTTTAATAGAATTTGGAAAATTTTTAATAAAATAATTGTTTTTTAATTTATTGTTTTTAATTAAAAATTAATAATTAATTAACATGTTAATCTCGTTAACTTCATAATCATATTAAAAATTGATATTTAATTAAAATATAAATATATTTAGTTTCATAATCATATTGTAGATATTTATTATTCATTTATTTTTCATAATAATAATCTAATCAAGGTAGCAAAACGTTATGATCATAGTTTTATATTGCTATAAATGGTAAACATAGTCCATGTGGATGGGAATTATGTTGGCATCGTGTAATGATAGTATGCCACTTTAAAATCCTAAACAATGAGAACATTGATGTGGTGAATTTAAATTGTGGGAATTATGGTGGCATTATGTATGATAGTTTGTCTATACTTATGATAACAATTTTAAACAATTTTAAAGTCTTGAATAATGAGAACATTGATGTAGTGGATTTAAATTGTGGATGTGATCATTTTGGTTTTGATTTTATTTAATAAATATATTTTATTATTTTATTTTATGTCTAAATAAGGTTAATTGATTTTTTTGCATAATTTTTAATGTATTTGTGATAGTCAAATAAATTTTTAGATATAATTTGTTGTTTTCAAAATACTTTTGTAATGTTTCCTTATTAACATTATCCTTGGGTACAGAAGCTTAAGTGGAAGCCTTAACATCATCCTTGGGTACAAAAGCTTAAGTGGAAGCCTTAAATAGTTATAGGATAACTTTAGTTATCTAAGTAATAGGTTCATCTTTAGCATATTGTATTTTTTTATGCATAAGCTTTAGGGAGTAGTGGGCATCATGGTCTTTTAAATTTAAATAATACATGCAATCACACTAATAAAGTATTATTTATATAGAAGTTCATTTTATTTTCATATAAAGTAAAGATTAAAGAGAAATTAATTACAATATATTAGTGACATCAAGTGGAGAGTCGAAGGTTGAGTTAGAAGAACAATCTACAAAAGTATTTGAAGTAAAACTTTAAGAGAGGCCTAAAATTAAGAAGAATTTATAGAGTTGCATTTCTAAAAGGAATCACAAGTTGAAGAGTAAAAAAAAAGAACCAATAGCTACTTCAATGTTACTTAAGATTTCTTAAATTTTTTTGGCCCAGATTCTAGCCAATTTTAACTGTCCAAGCAATTCCTCTGTCTCGTTAAACAACTCCCAAATCAAAATCTCAAAAGCAAATCAAAACAAAATCTACTCACCCAAATTGTGACTCTGGAATGTCGACGTGCAACATGAATTTGCGAATCAATTTTCTCCGTCTAAATTTTCCAAGGAACCTCAATATTATTTATTTATTAAAACTCAGCAATAGTTTATTTAGATATGAATACAAAGATAAAAGAATATCCACACTCAACGGTGACCATGAGAACAACATTTATAATATAGTATCAGATATTTAATATAATTAAAGGTAATGGACCTAAAATTCGGATCTTAATAGATCCTACGTCACACCTTGACGATGTCAGAGAGCCGCAAAAAGTAAACGGCTTTCAGCGTCCTGATGCACCCGTACAACGAAACAATATGCGAATATGCCCAAATGTTAAACACGTAGTTTAAAGAACCGACGTTTTTTGCCGACCAAATTATGGAATTTCTGGTATGATTTTTTATTCATGATTTTTTTTAGAAATTTGAGTTGTAACAGTCAAGCTTTAGTATTTTGGATATTAGTTGATTTAGACTATTTCATGAGTTTTTAATAGTGTTTATTTATTTTCACTATTAAAAATAAATAAATAAATAAATTTAAATACTCCTCTTTAATTTGTTGTTTCTTTTTTGGTATGCTTTTAAATTATTCATTTGTAGATTTTTTTAAAAAGTTTGACATTGAAGGTTAAAGAATGAATCTGTTTGTTTGATTTCTTTTGAGCCAAACAAGAACTATGATAACTACTAAAAAATGCTCTTGTAAATATAAGCTTGATGATAAAATAAGTTGCATGAACACTTATACATAAAAAATTGTAATTTTGATCCTTTATAGTATTTATTGTCTCGCGTTTTAATGATATATTCCATAGTGTTGCTTTTCAACAGTTTATCACTTTTTTGGCTTTGATTTTACTTTTAATTATGATAGTTAAGCTTTGATCCTACACATATTGTGCATGCATCTCACAAGCTTATGAGCCTTGGTTGACATTAAATGTAATATAAATTATGGCATATAATTTCCCTAATAGTAGATAAACTTATTTGAATAAGCTCTATCTACATTATGAGAAAGAATTTGAATCCACTCAAAAATATCATCCATGGCTTAAGCTACAACCTTGATTTGCATTGTTGGTAAGGCCAAAACAATTTGCTTCCTAGCTTGACATTTCATCCCCATGATCGTAATCAATGTAACAATCAAGCTCATATAACGATTATTTTCAAATGATGCATTAATATACATATGCATGTTATAGGCGCTGAGATCAATGCAACGATGACAAAATTGTGCATAAGGAAAAATGAGGGGTGGTTGGAAAAACAAACAACTAAGAAAAAGAACTCTATTGGAAAGAAATCATAACATCGCCCATATTATCATCATTAAACATGATCAAACTTACTATATAAAGAGATAACTTTAAGTAACCATAATGTAAGTTACTGTGAGTAGAGTCACAACTAATATAACTTCAAATGTTTAAATCACCATAACATCAAAATGTAACAAACTTAGGATTCATAAAGTGTTGTTCATTACTAGCATATGCCACTCTATAGGTCTTGAGACCCATAGAATTTCAACATGATAAATGTAACATTGTATGTGACTATCTTTCAACAAATATAACACAAAGGTCATCGAATAAGCAAAAACCTAATATTACTTCATGCACGGTATATCAAATCTAGACAACACGCATATCAAATAGCATTATGATTATGTTCATGATAATTCTATAACGAACCTATGCATGTAACCAAGAGATATCATTAATATATCTATTTCAAACAAGGGTGTGTATAGAACCATCGGCAAGTGCAAGGAAGACATTACTCTTTAGTCCATATTATGGAAAACCTAATAACAATTGAGGCTAAGTTCTAATTCCAACATGCACTTATAACATTTATTTATGGATTGCATAAATGCACAAATATAGATATAACGAAGTATAAACTCTACGAAAAGGCATAAACATAAGAATAAACACAAAAATACAAAGAAAACATTTAAGGTAAGGTAACACCATCAAATATTTCTTTTGGAAGGAATCACTTCACAAATCGTGCTCACTATAATATATTATTCAACACCTAACATATTTCAATACTATTATACTTATATGTATTATACTATATCGTGAGTATACTATAGGGTCTATTCCCACTACCCCTTATTATTATAATATTCTCTCTAACTAGATAATGGTCTTATTTATTGATATTTCAATACTATTATACTTATATGTATTATACTATATCGTGAGTATACTATAGGGTCTATTCCCACTACCCCTTATTATTATAATATTCTCTCTAACTAGATAATGGTCTTATTTATTGCTCACCAGCTACCAAGTGGGCCTATTTCATGATTATGACCACATTACATTAATTATACTCCTTGGGTACCTCCTTAAGTGCATTATGTTCCTTCACTCTTCATATGTTTGATTTTCAAAACATGTGCAGACACGATATAGTATGATCTACTAAGAAATGTAGTCAATTGGTACCAAGTATATACATCCATTGATCCTAGTGAAATGTGGACATGAGGACCCAACGCTTCTTTGTCACCTCAATTTTCATTCTAGTTTCTTCTTCAGTTCCATATTGTCATTGTACTACTTCGAAATATCCATGCATTTCTTTAAGTCCTCCATGTACGTCTATACTAGGTACATTTTTTATTCCATGTTGGTTGATAGTAAGTTTGTTGATGCTTGTGACCTTGCATTAATGATTGTTGTTTCTTGTGATGATGTGGATAGCAATATATAGCAACCTCAACTATTGATTCCTCTTTATTTGATTCTTCTACTTGTGGTTCCTTTGAGAAATGCAACATCGTAAATTATTCTTAATTTTTATGCCTCACCTAGAGCTTTCCGTCAAGTGCTTTTGTAGAATTTTCTTCTAACTCAACTTTGGACTCTCTAATTGATGCCACTAATGGTATTGCAATTAGTTTCTCTTTAATCTTTGCTTCATGTGAAAACAAAATGAAATTCTAGATAAATATTACCTTATTAGTGTGATTACATGTATTATTTACATTCAAAATACCATAATGCCCACTAATACCTGAAGCTCTATGAATGGTACATGAAAAGTTACAATATGCTAAAGATGAACCTATTAATTAGGCAATTAAAGATTTCCTCATCACTATTTGAGACCTCCACTAAGCTTTACTACCCAAGGATAATGTTAATGAAAGAAAACTACAAAAGTACTTTGAAAACAACAAGTTATGTCCACAAATTTATTTGGCATCACAAATGCATTGAAAGATATCCCAAAAAAAGCAATCAACTTTATTTGGACATAAAATAATCTAATAAAATATATTTATTAAATAAAATCAAAACAAAAGTAATTACATCCACAATTTATATTCAATATTTAGGATTTTAAAGTTGTCATCATGAATGTAAACATACTATCATGTAATGATGCCACCATAATTCCCACCCACATATATTATGCCATCATCATGAATGTAGGCATATAATCATTTATAGATATCACCATAATTCCCATCCACATATATTATGTCATCATGAATGTAGGCATACAATCATTACATGATGCCACCCTAATTCCTATGCACATATAATAAGTTGACTACCATTTATAGTAATATAAAACTATGATCCTATGTTAATATGAAGAATTTTTTTTGGTTTTGCTACTTAATAAATATTAACAACATGATTATGAAACTAAATAGGTTCATAGGTTAATTAAATATTAATTAATAAATTAATAAATTAAAAAAATAAACCATTATTTTATTAAATTATAAATTCAATTAAAATTAAATTTCATAAATATTATACCGACAAGACTAAAATCACAATGATTAAATGAAAAAAAATTGTCTATGGAAATTTTGTCTATGATAGCAATCGCTTGGAACAGGTCACTTTTATAAATATGTGGGTATTGACATTCCTTATCAGTTCAACTTGAATTACAACATTGAGAAAATGATTATTGGAGGCTAGAAAAATTATTATGAGCTTGAAAAGAATTGTAATTTTTGAATGCAGATTTCCACAATTGTAATACATAATAAAACAATTTTCTCAAAATTTTTTGTTAATAATCTTTGAAACGTCCAACGTTTTGGGTGAGACCTTCACCTAAACAGTTTTAATGCTGTTAATCTTTGTATTTGGAGTAAAAAACCATTCCTCTTTAAGACCCTCGTCGCCCATGTTGTCCTTTACGGTTGTGAAGTCTTGGGTTGCAGTATATCCATAGAGTCGTGGAGAAATATTGAGATGATTCAAAAGAAATTCACAACCTACAATCTCAAAATCAAGGGAAATACCCCCTATCCTATCCTCCTAATCAAAGTTGACCTCTCGCCTATTGAAAGCAGGGCTATGTTTAAGTATCTAATGTATAAGAAGAAGCTTTACAACATGGAATCCAAGAGGATTCCTAAAATTGCTTCTGACTTTAGTCAAAACCACCCACCTTCGCCTCAAGCATAGGTGAAATAAGGATGCCTAGTCTTGGCACAACCATTGGGGGATAATTGAGGATATCATCATAGGAAGCAAGGATAGTGTCAAAGATACTATCACCTCCAAATTTAAGAATAAGTTATGGGATGATAAGGAGATGGAGGGTAAAATGAAGCTTAGATATTATAAGGGGATGACCAACCCCACCCTTGAGAACCAGAATTATCTTTCTATTTTGACTAGCTCGAAGAAAAAGATGAACATCCCTAATATTATAACTAATTCTCATGAGATTCGAAGTGAAACCAAGCGGTGTTATACTCCCAAGACTCCTTGGGATGATAGAATTTTTCAGCTTTGCAATACTGAGAGGGTGGCGGATGAAAAGCACTTTCTTTTAGATTGTCCGACCCTTACTCGCATCTGCTCTCATTTCCCTAATATCTGTCACACTTCCAATCTTATTGACTTGCTAATTCAGCCCAACTATAGTGATGTTGGTGCACTTATTTCCCTTATTTTTGAGCATAGAAATAAGATTCTCAAGAATTACAATTAGATTCTTCTTCTTCTTAAGGTCCGATAGACCACATTTGTCTTAGTGGACATTAATTATCATCATCATCATCATCATAATTCAACTTTTTTAATGACCACTATTGGAAAATTTAAATTTATTATAAAACTCCACGATCAAACTCTCAAAAGTAAATAAAACAATACTTATTCACCCAAATTGTGACTCTTGAACGTCAAAACATAACATGAACTTGCGTATCAATTTTCTCCACCTGTAAATTTTCTCTTTGTGTAAATTTTCCAAGGAACCTCAATATTATTTTATTTTATTTATATATGAATACAAAGATAAACAATGAATTTTAATATCCTTACCTCCCATAAAGGTGTTGTCTACGGAGGTTATAAATTCTATGGAGGTTACAAATTTGTCTGCAAAGTTATTTTTTGCGGGACTCTAACGATTGATCATAAGAGTGTTTGAAATATTTTTTATGGTGGAAATGGATTCAATACCATCAAAACCCCACGGGGAACCCAAAATCCACCACACCTTAACGATGTCAGAGAGCCGTGAAAGTAAACGGCTTTTAGCATGAACCCGTACAATGAAACACAATGCGAATATGCTCAATTTTTAAACGAGGATTCTAAGGTGTTGGAAGTAATGCTTCCATGTCATGTGTAGTTGTAATCATGAGTCCCTAACCGTAAATATATAATTAGATGTTTTCCTATGTGTGATTTGTAATAGCTATATAGATGTGTCGTAGTCAATGATCTATATACTATAGATATGTAACCATTGACATCAATAAAAAATAGTAAATGTAATTTGTGTTGTGTGTTTAATATCTCTGTGCTCTCTCTCAATTTTTTTTCTAACATGGTATCAGAGCAAGTACTGGCTTGACTCCCTCAAGGGAGGGCCAGGAAGATGAAAGGAGCCTTGAGGATTGATTCTCTATACATAGACTTATTTGTTTAGATTACTTTAGTTTAGCGTGTGATTTTCATGTTCTTGTGTTCCTGTGTGTAGATGTGTAGATTGCGCTGTTGTGAGAGGTTTTGAGAGGAGAAGTGTGAAATGTTGAGCTATTGATCTGAGAGGGTAGGTATTACTGGAAAAAGGCATATGCATTAAGCCGCTCCGCTAAAACAAAATAAAAAAATGACCATTACCACAAATCAAAGGACTGTTGTATATAAAAGGAAACCTCTAGATATCAAAATCGAGGAGAGCTGCTACTAGTTGAGTCAAGTTATCGTAGCTTAGGAGAACAACCAAATATTCTCTCTTAGTAAAATATCTTATCGCAAACATGAAAGAGACGGAAGAGAAGAAAATTAAAGTTTTTGGAATTAGTAAGACAACCTTATTTATATTTTTTATCATGCCATCACGTCAATTGGAGACAGATCATTTTTTTCACCAATGATTTCAAGAAAGAAGTGTGTATAGAGAAGGAGTTGGCATGGATAAACAACATAAATGGCCTGAAAGATGTGATGAAACATTGCAGGCTCAATATGGTAGGCAGATTGATCCACGGGGAAATAAAATTCAGAAGGGACATGGTTCAATCATGGTTTACCAAATCAGGATCGACCCTTAGAATGGGAGGAATGGAACCAATATACTTTCTGACCAACTGAAGAACCAGATAGTCCTGGAAGCCTTGGTTGGAAAAACAACATTGAGTCTGGCGGACAATTTTTAGGTTGATTTGCTAATCCTGGAGCCTTGGTATGACAAACACTCTGTAGCCCTAGGTGAGTTGATTTACTAGTCTTGGAGCCTTGGTTGGACAAATTCTCTAGAGCCTGAAAACAACTGGGGCTAAGTTACTAGTCCTGCAAGCCCTGGTTGGACAAACTCTCTAGAAGAGCTGTAATAGTTGGGGTTGAGTTACTATTCCTATAAACCCTAGTTGGAACAAACACTCTGGAGCCCTGGAATAACTTGGATAGATACCAATCTGTGATGGTTGTGATGTCTGAACATGAGGTGGAATCATTCGTTTAGGGTTGAGGTGGTTTGGCCTCTGGAAGACCTGGATTGTTTTCGATTGATGTGTTTGATGAGATCCCACATTCGTTCTTGGAATATGGGACAATGGTGATTGGATAAAGAGATATTTGGCTTAGCTAATCTATGTTCGAGTGGAACATGAAAGTTCCATGTCTAGTTGGTTTTTACATTCAGCAATGAAGAGCTCATTCCTTTTGTATTTGGTATGAAAATGTACTACTTATTATGTGGATTCTATTGTTATTGTATCCAATATATTTATGTTGTTATTATGTTGGTTGTAAGCATGTATTTTATCAGTGATGATGTATGGTTCTATCCATGTTTTTAATTGTAAATGAATATACAATGTATCTATGGTAAAATAGATGGTATTACAACTAATTATGTAAGGTAGAAATTCTTCTTAGCGATTCTCAGATAAGTATGAGACCTGTATGCTTAAATCAGTTGTTTACGCCTGTAGATTCAATGTTTGTGACATGTTTGAAAAAATGTTTGTCATTTCTAGGAGGGGTCCATATGAGTTCTTATTGATGTGATTACTTATGTATCATTGTCCTATTTTTATTTATCATCCCTTAAGTTTTCATGAAGTTTTGGGCAGTGACTTAGGATGTGGGCCTTAAAAGGTGGCTCAAATCCTGGAGCCGCGAACACAAAACTGAGGTTTTGGGGCCCTAGTCGCAGGCATGTAGTGTTATTCTTGGGATATAACCTCATGGTCATATGAATGTAGTGTTATTCCTGTGGAAATGGCTTAAAGATGCCAAAATGCTAATGTGACCTAGGGGTAAGAGGCCCGAAAGGTTGGGTTAGCTCCTGGGGGCGTCATTGATGATGTACAAGATCTATATGTTGTGTTTCCATCTGTTCCACTTCCTTAAGGTCGCATAGGAGTTTGAATCCCATATAGCAGCCTCTTGTCACATGTTTACCTCAGTTGGTTGGTTACTTGGGAAGATGTGGGAAGAGGGTGTTACAAAGTGGTACCAAAGCATGGTTGCGCTCTCCTTAAGCGGTGTATGGTTTCCGTTCTCTTTGGGTGATGTCTAGTTACCGTTCTCTTTGGGTGATGTCTAGTTCCCGTTCTCTTTGGGTGATGTCTAGTTCCTGTTCTCTTTGGTTGATATATGATACCACAGAGTGGTATCAGAGCATGGTTTCTCTCTCCTTGGGTGGTGTTTGGTTTTTGTTCTCTTTGTGTGATATCTGATACCATGGAGTTGTATCGGAGCATGGTTCAACCCTTGGACTAGATGGGTGGTGTGTTGGTCATGTTTTTATGTTGGTTTCATTTATGTTAGTATGTGTGTGGTCTATATTTCCTTCTTGCATCCATGTTGTGTTGGCCATTGTGGTAGTGGTTTCGCCATGAAAGTGTTGGTGGTGTTGTTGTCAACATGTTGTCATGACTATATGACTGGTTATGTGTTGCTCGTGCTTGTGTATTGCTTGTGGATGCTTGCTTACATATTGTTACATAGTGTACATGCATTGCTTGCTTATGCTAGGGTTACATATTGGTGATGCTTCAGTGTTATCTGTGTATGATTACTTGTGTGATGCCATATGTTGAACATACATTAGTCGTTCATTATTGGTTATACATGTCAAGTGGGTGCATATGGTCAAGTTTGCATTTGTTTGATTGAGGTTGTTGTGTATAAGGTCATTGTATGCAATTAGGTCATCATTATGATATTGGTATGATATGATGTTAATGTGTTGGCTAAAGTAGAGTAAGAGGTGCAGATCATCAAGTGAAGTTGCATCACTAGACTTTGGGTAAGCACAGATCGTCATACAAGTTTGCATGCTTGGCATGCAAGTATATGATTCATGGTTGTTGTAAGCATTAGGGTTACTTATATGTTTGCCATTTATTTGTTATTGTGGTTACATGTATGATAATTGTTGGTTGATGAGCATAGTCATATGCATTACAGTTATGTGTATTTCTTTCATTCTATTGATTTTATGGCTACATACATGATAGATGTTAGTTAATTAGTATGATCATATGTACATGAGATGGTTAGTCAAGCATGGTATTAAATTTATGATTATGTTATATGTTGTTGATGAGCATGTTATATGTTGAATTATTGTTGTTATATGTATCATGCTAAATTGGATTGGCCTATGCAGATGGTTAGAGTTATGGCATTCAAGTAGGAGTCGACTTAGTTGCGATATTATGTTGTACTAATCTAGACTGAGTGTGCATATGTGATTGTTATGCATGAGTACCAATTGTTTATGAGCTTATGATGTGAACATATTAGTTATTTACCGTTATGGATATCATGATCCTATTCATTTTTGATTTGATGTGTTGTGAAGTTATATTGTGCTAATCTAGATTGATTGTGCAGACAAGATAGCTTCCCCTGAGATACATTAAGGTATGAGTTTTCTTATGTTGTTTATTTGGTGTTTGAGTGTTTGGTGTCTATTATGTCTTCTATCTATTTTTTGAATGTTTGATTACTTGCATGATATGATTATGTGCCTATAATATTACATGAAGTAATGATATTGTTTTGAGATGGTCGTACTGACACACATATGTTGAGATAGTTGATGTGTACTTGAGTAGAAGTAAGTGATAGTTGTAGCAGTATGTATTATGAATGTGAGTTGATTTCTTACATATAACTAATAGTTGGGTGATGTGATAACACATAATAAAGACTAAATTTAAATAAGGTAAATGGTAAAATAAAGGAATTGGGTAAGAATCACTTTGGTTGTGTTTGGAAACCCTAATTCTAAATGAATGGGTGCCTTGTATACAGGAATTATTCTTAAACCTAATCTTGTTTGGCATTATGTGGATATATACTATGTTTATGAACATGTATTTGATAGGTATAATAGTTAGCTTCTAGTTATGGCTGGATTCATTAAGGGATTGGAGTCCCTTGAGCTATGATATATGTATGTGTTCATATAGAAGGCAACATGCCCAGCCTAACAAGGTAAGGTAACTAGTATATTGTTTTATGCACTAAAAGTTATGTGGTTATGGCAATATGATGCAGGGGATTGCAAGGAAAGAGACAACCATGAAATATTGGAGAAGGATTAGGTTGATTTTTCCTTCAGAAGCATTGGGGACCCATGGGGATTGAGTCATGTTGTTTGTTTCCAGTATTGTGCTTTTGGTCTTTTGTGGTTTGTTGTGCTTGATTTGCGGCTTTGTTTATTTCTAGTGTATGGCCATACCAATTTGTTGTGGTGTCATATTGCTTTTGTTTTTTCATGGTATTCTTCTTGTTTGTTATTTTTCTTTCCTTTTATGTTTTTGAGAGTCTTGGTAATTGGTTGGGAAATAGGAAATTTAATGGAGCTCGGGGAGAGTTGTGTGGTACCCAAAAGGTCATGTAAGGCTTGAATGCAGCTCAGTGCATGAGTAAAAGGAAGTTGAAGGTAATAATATGACAACTAGTTGGATTGGTTGGGTCCATTAAGGTAAATGGAAGGTGGCAGAACAGTCACAAGAAAGGTAAGATGAAAGGTAAATTGAATGGATATGAGGTGTTAGATTCCTTGGCTATGTTGGGAAATGTTGTTCTCAATGTTGTGCATGTTGTGCACGAATAAAGGAATTTTTCCTAACCTAGACCTTATGATATCTAGAAATTGTGTTTTTATCATGATTATGCTGATGTTTATATATATATATACATGTATATATGTATGTATGTTTTCTAACACGGTCATCATGGATCATAATTGTTTAGATGCTAATGTTTATATGTGTGTATATATGTCGTTGTCTGATAGGATCATGATTGTTTTATGATGATTATATATGTATGTATGTATCTATCTATCTATGTCAGTGTATGACATGGTGAATGATTGCTTATGCAGGTGAATGGCATGAAGAGGTTATTGGTATTATGAGGAATCAAGTGGGAAGAGTGACTCTGACAGATCTATGAGGTCAATATCATGTGGAAATGAATTGATATTATATTCTTGTACTATGCCTATGCTTATGTTATGGAAAGGTAATGTTGAGGGGGGACATCAGTGAAGTGAAAGTAGTGTGATCTACGACATGATAGGATAAGTATGGATAGTGGAAAGACACTATAAGCAAGGTTTCTTGTGGGGTCTGTGTGTGGTCTATGGATGTGCAATACTATTGTTGTGTATATGTTGCACATGTTATATATTTAGTGATTGTACCTATGGTGATGTGTACATGTAACATATGTAGTATTGTGTACATATAATGTTTTATGTCTATTGTATATATGGTGTTGTGTATATTGCATATGCAGTGTTAAGTATAAATGGTGCTTTGTAGATGTTGTATATGCAGTGCTATGTACATATTGTACTGTGTGCATGTTGGATATGCAGTGCTGTGTGCATATTGTGTTGTGTACATATGGTGCTAAGTACATGTTTTATATGCAGTGTTATGTACATATGGTGTTGTGTGTGTGGTGTACATATGGTGTTGTGTACATGATTGTACATATGGTGATGTGTGCATGTGGTTTTGTGTACATGTTGTACATATGGTGATGTATGTAGGTGGTGTCATGTACATGTTGTGCATGTGGTGTCGTGTACATGTCGTGCATGTGGTGCTGTGTACATGTGATATTGTGTACACATTGTATAGGTGGTATGATGTACATTTGGCATTGTGTGCTCGTTGTGTAGTGGTGCCATGTACATGTGATGTTGTGCACACATTGTGCAAGTAGTGTTGTGTACTGGTGGTACTGTGTACATGTTGTGCATATGGTACTGGTATACCTGTGGTATTGTGTACATGTCGTACATGCTATGCTGTGGGCATGCGGTACTATGTATGTGCATGATGTAGTCGTGGTATTTTGACATGTGCATTTGTTGTGTTGTACTTTGTGTAATACATGTATTTCATTGTGGTGTACATTGGATGTAGGTGTATGTATTATGTTGTATTGTACATTGGGTGTAGGTGTATGTGTTGTATGTCATTGTAGGCATATCTATGGTGTTGTATTGTACACCGGGTGTAGGTGTATGTGTCATATGACAATGTGGGTGTGTGTATTGTATGGTGTTGTATTTCATATGTGAGTATACGTGTTGTGAGGTACATTGTGTGTATGTGTATGTGATTGAAGAGAAGCAAACGCATTGGGTGTTTTTTGGGTGTGCCAACCGATCCGATGTGTGTACAGAGAGAACAAAGGAAAAATTAAGAATCGATGAAGGATAAATATCATTATTTTATTTTGGTTTTATTATGCATGTGATCTACGATTCTCACTTATGATGATTACATGTGATTTATGATTATGATTTGTGATGATTTCATTTGATTCGTGATTTTGACCTATGATGGTTGTGTTTTGAGCTAACCAGATGTGATATGTTTATAAATGATGTTTTGATCAAACAACTAGTTTGACTTGCTATGATAGGAAGTGAACAAGATTGCAAGTGTACCTTCTTCACAAGCTACCAATGAGGTATGATTTGAATTTATTTGAATTTATTTTGAATCTAGTGGAAGTTATGTGCTTGGTACAGGACACACATAAATAGTATGTTGGTAAAGCATTTCAGGAGTAGGGCCATTGTGGGACACTGGTACCCAATAGTTTCCATTGAATACCATGAGAGTTCCATGACTGGTATGATGGTTGATGCAGGTATATGCCTTAGTTTTTATATCTTTTGATGTGAGGAAGCCATGAAAAGGGATGGAATACGGGGGTGCCAAAGGAACTTGGAAGGTCTGTGACTACATAAAAGGGGGTGACTAGATTTCCCTAGGGACTGTGTAGAAGAGAAGGGAAGGTCGGGGATGGATTTTTTTTGGTCATTAACATTTCCATATGGAATCAGATGCACATTGGGAGTGTGCCCTAGAACAATGAGTCGGTAACTGCTAACTAAGAGGACAAGGTTTGAATCATGATTTTGATGGTGGAAATGGATTCAGCACCATCAAAAATCTCTAGGGAACCCAAAATATTAAAGTTTGATAGTTCTAATGTGGATTTACAAAAATCCCTACCTGATTTTCTTAAATCTTATCGAAATTTCCATGATTTTCAGGGCGAAAAAGCAGTTTAGTTAGACTACGACTTTGAGTTGTGGTATTTTTTAATAAATTTAAATTTTCTAAAAATTGTAATTAATTAAGTTGAATTATAATATTCATTAAAATATAGATTTTTTAATTATTAAATAATTGTTGAATTTGTTTTCTAATTTATTTAGTTTCATAATCATATTAAAAACTTATATTTAATTAGCATATGGACTTATTTAATTTCATAACCATGTAATAAATATTTATTATTCATTTTCCTTTTATAATGATAATATAACAAAAACAATATTTATTTTTATATAGTTTTATATTATTATTATAAAGGGTAGTCAACATAATCTATGTGGATGGGAATTATGGTGGTATTATTGTGCCTACATTTATAGTGACCACGTTAAAGTCCTAAACAATGAGAAATTGATGTCGTGAATTAAAAAAAGATATAATTACTTTGGTTTTGATTTTATTTAATAAATATGTCTTATTATATTATTTTATGTTTAAATAAGGTTGATTAATTTGTCTCGCTAATTTTTAATGTATTTGTGATAACACACACACACACATATATATATAACTTATTCTTTTTAAAGTATTTTTGTAATGTCTTTTCATTATTATTTTTGGGTAGCAAAGTTTAAGTGGAGGCCTCAAATCCCGATGAGGACATCTTTAGTTACCTATGTAATAGGTTCATCTTTAGCATATTGCAATTTTTCATGTATCATTCATAGAGATTTAGGTATTTGTGGGAATATTGATCTTTTGAATAAAAATAATATACCCAATCACACTAATAAGTAATATTTATGTAATTTTTTTTTTGTTTTCACATGAAGCAAAGATTAAATAGAAACTAATTACGGTACCATTAGTGACATCAACTAGAGATTTCAACATTGAGTTAGAAGAGAAGCTTACAAAAGCACTTGAAGGAAAGCCCTAAGAGAGGCATAAAAATCAGGAAGAATTTACGAAGTTTCATTTCTCAAAGGAACCACAAGTAGAAGAGTCAAAGAAAGAAAAAATAATAGTTGAGGTTGTTATATATCGCTACCCACACCACCCTAAAAAACAACAATCATCAAGGAAAGGTCAGTGAGCATCAAAAAACTTACTATCAACTAGCATGGAATAAAAAATGTACCTAATATAGATGTACATGGAGAACTGAAAGTAATGCAATATCCTAGTGCAATGACAACATGGAATTGGGGAAGAAACTAGAATTAAAATTGAGGTGGGAAAGAAGCATTGGGTCCCAATGTCCACATTTCACTAGGATGGATGAATGTATATAATTCATACCAATTGAGTACATTGCATAGTAGATCATATTATATTGTATTTGCACATGTTTTGAAAATGAAACGTGTGAAGAGCGATGGAATGTAATGCACTTAAGGATGTACCCAAGGGGGATATTTAATGTAATATGGTAATAATTATGAAATAGACTCACTTAGTAGTTGGTGGGTATTAAATAATATTGTTATGTATTTAGAGAAAATATTATAATTATAAGGCGCAATGGTTATAGACCCTATAGTATACTCTAGATAAAGCATATATACATATGATTATCATTGTATTGAGATATGTTAGATGTTGAATAATATATTATAGCAAGCACGACTTATGGAGTGATTCCTTCCAAAAGAAGTATTGATATTGTTGTCTTACCTTAAATTTTTTATTTGTATTTTTGTTTATTCTTATGTTGATGCATTTTCTTGGATTCTGATTAAATTTTATGTATTTGATTATATCTATCGTTATGCATGAAATTAATCCATAAATAAATGTTATAAGTGCATGTTGAAATAAAAGTAGCCTAAAATATTATTAGGTTTTTCATAATATGGAGTAAAGTATAATGTCTTCCTTGCACTCAGTGGATGGTTATATACACACCACTATTTGAAATTAGATATATTAATGATATCTCTTGGTTGTATGCATAGGCCCCTTGGAAATTTATCGTGAACATAATCATAGTGCTATATGGTATGTGTGATGTCTATATTTGATATACATGTTTGAACAAATAATAGGTTTACATTTACTTGGTGAACATTGTATCATGTTTTTTGAAGGATAGTCACACACAGTATTATAATGATTATAGTGAAACTATATGAGTCTCAACACCTATAGAGTAGCATATGCATATGTTAGTAATGAACAACACTTTGTAAAGAAAGTGTGCTACATTTGGACAATGTGGTAGTTTAAATATTTGAAGTTATATTAGTTGTGCCTATATTGGAAATGATTTACATTATGGTTTCCTAGAGTTATTTTTTCATACAATAAGGATGATCACATTTAATGATGATACTATGGGCGATGTTATGATTTCTTTCCAATAGAGTTATTTTCCTCACTTCTCTATTTTTCCAGCCACCTCACATTTTTCCTTATCCACAATTTTGTCATTGTTGTGTTGGTTTTAATGCCTATAGCACAAATATGTAGATTAATGCATCATTTGAAGATAATGGTTATATGAACTTAATTGTTACATTGATTACAATCATGGAGATGAAATGTCAAGATAGGAAGAAAGTTGTTTTGGCCTCAAAAATAGTGAAAATAAAGGTTGTAGCTAAGGTCGTGGATGATATTCTTGAGTGGATTCAAATTCATACTCATAACAAACATATTTCTTATTTAAACAAGGTTTTCTACTTTCTGGCAAATTATATGTGACAATTTTCGTTACATTTAATGTCAATTGAGGCTTGTGAGCTTGTGAGATGCATGCACAATATGTGTAATATTAAAGTGTAGCTATCCTAATTACAAGAAAAATCAAAGTAGGAAAAGTGATTAACTATTGAAAAGTGACACCTAGGAATGTATCACTAGAACATGCAACAATAAATGCTATAAATACTTAGAGTTACAATTTTTCATGTATAATTGTTCATGAAACTTTGTGCAGGAGTAGTTGACTAATGTCTTAGTTCTATAATGATCATTTCCTATTAGTGATTGTTTAATGCAAAAACAAGATTGAAATTGAAATTCTACAAAACAAATTCTGATCATTGGGCTTATGTTTACAATAAAAATTTTTAGCGTTGATCATAGTTCTTTATTTGGCTCAAAGGAAATCAAACAACTCTATGATAACTTAACAAGCACATTCTTTATTTAACTGTCAATGTCAAACTTGTGTAGGGAATCTGCACATTAGTAACTTAAAAGCATACAAAGAAAGAAACAACATAAATTGACATGCTAGTCTAAGGATAAAAATATAAAATTAATTATGATATCTATATAAGAAAGGACTCATCACATACCAAAGGATGGGGACCCTACCAATATTGGCATATACTGATAAGAACAAGACTACAATCCCTAAAATACAATCAAACGATCAATGAGAAACAACACTTTATTGATTAATGCAGAGATATCTTCAATAAGTTACAATATAGATCATATATACAACCTCCACTTCTAATTCTAATTTCAGTCCAATCTAATCTCAAATGAACACGCCTTCATCCTTTCTCATGGATATTGATTCCCTTCTTATAAAATTTTCAAAACAAAAGGAAATAAGTGCCAATAGAGATGGCCTTGAATCCCCAAACTTATGTGATTTCAGTATCACACTGAATTGCAATTTTAGAACAAAGAATGTTCCTTATGATTTATAAAAATAGAATGGTCATATTCTACATTATAAAATAGAGTATATGGCTAAAGCTTTATTCAAATCATCCTTGTGATTTTGGATAGAGTGTAGCTAGAGCAGTTTTGATTAGATGGAAATCTGATTGACATGCCTTTCAAATTGATAA
This sequence comes from Pinus albicaulis, assembly GCA_034641835.2. NCBI lineage: Eukaryota > Viridiplantae > Streptophyta > Pinopsida > Pinales > Pinaceae > Pinus > Pinus albicaulis. The sequence goes on along the minus strand of CM076582.1, from coordinate 1,151,700,527 downwards.
TATTATGAATAAAGTTGAAATTTTCCCTTTTTAATCATATTTGAATATATAATTAGAATCCTTTAAATTTGTGTACATTGGATCACTAATCATGATTTGTAGTGCTCAATTAAACCATAGATCGAGGGATCATTGTGAATTTGTGTATTGTATTTGGCTTTTTTTTTTTAATTTGGGCATAACATGGAAAATATCTGTTAAAGAACTAGGCATAACTCTAAAACCATGCTTTATTTTGGAAAAACCAATCTACATTAAACACAATTTTCCACATTGTGAACAAAACCCATGTCTTAGATTTTTTATATTCATCTTTTTTCATAGGAAATTGTGTTGAAATTTTATTGTATGGACATTGTTTCTTTCTTTTAACCAAAATTTTGATAAAGTGCTATAAGTGGCCACATTGGACCTAAGTGAAATTTGATGAATACCAAACAATCTTGGATTGATCCTCTTTAAAACCCATATGGACGATCTTCATTTGAGAAGGCATATGTATGTCAATCGACGAGCTCAAATATAAAAAAATCATTAAAGGTACAAAAACTAAACTAAACAATTCATCATTAATAAAATTAGCTTAATATCCATTTAATCTATTAAAGACACAGGAATAAATAAAAATAAACAATTTTTACCTCTATATGCTTAACAAAGGATTTTAGCTTCAAAAGTGTAGAGAGATATGATAAATGGGACAATATTTAGATATGAATGTAGGATATAAGTGGTAAAAGGTCAATTGAATCATTGAAAAAGGTGTTAAATGGGAGACCAACATCTACATTGATATTTATCATGAGATTCCTACTAATGTACTTGAGGTATCACTTGTATCCCCAATTGGAAACAAGTTTACTTATTACTAGACATAAGCATATTTGAAGCTACAAAAGAATGTGTGTGTGCGTATTTTCTCTTAGATGATGAAGAAAATGGAAAATTATCTAGATGTAGTTTATGAAAAATGTATCATGAAGGAAATTATTGTTTGAATAGAGTTTTGAGACTTTTACTTGTTGAGGTTGGAAAATGAGCAAATTAGTTTAGTAGTTTGGCGCTTAGTTTTCCTATGCATCCAAACTTGCATTTGACCTAAGCGAACTTTTAACTACCATCTACCCAAAAAACTAATATTATTATGATAAGAAATGATTTGTTGTAGCCTTGTGGGTTACTTAAATTTATCGAGTCCTTTTTGTTAAGGCACCTTTGCTATTGAGAGCTTATCAACTCAATTCTCTCAACACCCTCAAGATCAAGCTTCGTGGTTGAGTCGATAGAAAATGATCCCTTTTGGTTGATCTGCTTGATACAAATATTGCGTGGATGTAGCGATCACTAATCTCTGAGGTCTGTGAACCACATATATAAAAAATATATTTACTATATAGATTTAGGACATAATTATGTCCTTTCAATTCCATCCTACCTTCTTTATATAGTGAAGTGAAGAATGCCATTTGAATAATGAGGAAGAAAAGAGCATATATGCTTGAGTTTTGCGTATGAAATCTAATTCCATGGTATATTAATTTCTCAAATAACTTGACAAGTGCTTATACTAACATAATGACTTACAATAGAGGTTGAGCATTAGGGTGAAATCAATTATCGTTATTTATTGTGAAGGTATATTTACTTATTAATATACACGGTTATACATTTTTATTTGAGGTTGAAAAGAATCATATGAAAATTTATTTCATACATTTTTTGAGTGTTGATTTCCTAAAGATTCTTCACCCTATGAGGTTTCATTCATTTGATTTAATTGTTTCCACTCATTTGGCTTTATTGTTGTTACAAGTAGCACATGTTGTTGGAAACATCACACTTTTTGAAAGCTTAACCAATTAGCATGCCCCATATTTGGGTTATTATGGTCTCGCTATTTAAAAAACTCTATTATAATGATGATGATGATATATATATATATATATATATATATATATATATATATATATATATATATATATATATATATATATATATAATATATAACCATTCAATTTTCCTTACCTTTTCCTTAAAAAGGCTTGTTTTATTTCAGGTTTTCTACTTTGTTATTTTCTATGAAATTTGTCTTAGACATTTTTTGTTTAGATTTTATAGATATATTTCATTTTATTCGTTTAATTTCAACACTTATTTATATTAGACAATTTTAGATTGCTTTTTAATTCATGTAACAAATTTAATTTGTATTTAATATTACATTTATTACTAATATAAAATTTACATTAAAAATTAGCATGCAAATGTCAAACATGATATCTAAAGGTGAAAGAGATTCATTAAAATTTTAACAAATCAATTTTATTAAAAAGGATTGGTTTTAAATGTTAAAGCAACATAGATATTTTTCCCCTTTTCCTCTAGACCAACCTTGTAATAGTATTTTACATATTGGTATTTGTATTCTTATTTTCAACATCAACATAAATGGAAACCATATTGGGAAATGAAGTTCTCAATGATTCTCAATTTTCTTACCATATTATCCCCGGATGTGGGTGATTGGTGATTTTCGGGTTCGGAACCTTAGCACGATGATGCGTGAAAGGTTTGGCAAGTGGCATAGCCACTTTGAAGCCCGTAACACTACATTAAATGGCCATATTAACTAGCCTTCAATGTGGCACTGCATTCAAGTCTTCACCGTCTACTTTCTCCATAAATCGACGATGGCGTCTCCAGAAGCCTCCAGAATTGTAAATGTCCCTCTCGCGAATGTTCCTCTTCCTCTTCAGCTCCGCTGCCCTCTGCTTGTAGAGCATTTGTCTCTCTGCACCACCACTGGTAAGCGCACCCCATTCTCAGCTGCATTGAGTTTGGGACAGGCTTACACTTCTCGCAGTGTGTTAATTGTCATCTTCACATCAATTCCATCCCGAATGCTCCTGGTTTCGACCAGCACTCTCCGCTCTCCACCCCCAGCGTCTCCATGCCTAGGTTGCGCCATCGTATGAGATGTCGACGTGGTGGTAGCCGAGGGAGACTGCCTCGCCATTCGCCTTCAAGCCCCTCACCTTCGAGCCCCTCATATATGAGTTCCTTGTTGCCTTCGACTGAGTTTTTCTCCCCCCGCTTCCCCGACACACGCAGTGGCAGAGGCAGAGCCCGCTTCTCCAGCTTCCATTCCTTGCATTCGGGCCCTTCTGCTCCTTCCAACCCGTCCAGCTCTCAATCCTCTCTTTACTCTGCCTAATTCACCTATCAATTCACCTTGGACAACCCACTATCACCGCCACCATCTATGTCAAGTTTCAGGAGGAGACGCCCGATGCTTCTCCGGGTAAGAGTCATGCTGAGCCTCAGGACAAGGTTCAAAGAGAGCCTCCGGCCTGCAAGTGTATTCGGGCTCAATTTAATGAAGGCACTGCTGTTGCAGACAATGCGGAACCGACTTGGATGACTGGTATTGGTCTGGAGAAGGTTGACACAGATGCTGCTCATGCCGCAATGGAGGACTTCAAAGCCTACAGTTGTCGAATCGTGGAAGAACGCCCGACTCCACCTCATGACAGCTAAGCCTGCCAGCTTCTTTTGGAATCAGGTTCTCAACACCCATTCTCATGGATGCATTTTAGTTTTTTTGGAATATTTTGCTAGCTCTACAATGACTGTAAAAAAATTATGTTTTTTGAGCCAGTTTCCCCTATGAGGGCGGCACTCATCTTTTGGATTCGACTGGTTTCCCATTCTTGGGCAGTCAATAACTTGTTTTGGATGTTATATGCCACGAATTACAGCTAGGGACTGCTGAGGCCAGAGCCTCATTGTATATTATGTTACAGTAATAGAAATTAGCTAAATTTAGAAAAAAAAAATTCTTACCATATTATATGGTTTTAGTTTATGGTCATTTCCTTGAAGTAATTTTGGTGAATTTGACGTGAGTCTATCGAGGTTGGGCCCATTACTGAGATTGGAGAAATAAGACATATCTTATATTAGTTTCAAAGCCTTTTGTCTACTTATAATTGAGATACACAATAAGAAACATTTATCCCCAATTTGATAGTAATCATGACATCTACATTGCATAGTGAGTCAAATTCCCAGTGCACTAGTGATTTTTCTTCAACTTCTAAGGTTATAGGTAGCATGTTTAGCCAATTTAATCTTATATTGATACCTAACTATCTTCAAGAAGTAATTAATAATCTACACATAATTTAGTATGAGGTGGATTTTGATGGCATTCAATGGCATGTATCTTCTCCTTGAATATTGTACCTACTACTTCTCCCTTTCCTAAATTTAAAGATCATTTACCCATATTTTCAAGAGATGGTGTTACCACCACAAATGGTCATTTGGCTACATTTTGAAATTCATCTAATAATGTTGGCACTCATGATAATGATACATGCATGAGAGTCTTTATGAATTCCTTGAAAGGAATGTCTACTAAATAATTTTGACCTCCATAGTAAGATATTTTCTACATGGTTTGAGTTGGCTTATTAGTTTAACTATACATTTAAAAGCATGGAAAACCATAATAAACACATGAAAAGTTATAACAACCTATCTTCAAAAAATGGTGAAACCATTAAGGCCTTCAACCTTAAATTTATAATATTATTTAATAAGGTCCTTGAGGTTATTCACCAAACTAAATAGGTAGCTTTGGTCAATTATTACAACATTCTCTCTCTTCTTAGAAAATAAATAGAAGAAAATGATCATGTAGACAACTTAGAATCTACCTTAAAAATTGCCTTGAATTTGAAAAATAAAACCTTAGAAACACTTCGCATTTTTTATAATAAAAAAATTGATATGTCAACCATGTTGCAACTCATTCGAAACAAGAGTAATGAAATATTTTCTTGTAGCATAAGTTGGTAATTGATCCCAAGCCTTTTACATTTCTTCCTTGCAAATGTTGACAATGCTTAATCCTATGCAACCTAAAACCTTTATACCCCTATTAATGGTATAATGTATGCGATGCTGCACATGATTTTAAGACATGTGACCCATTCTTAAATACCAAAGAGTGGGGAAAAGATAATAAAGTTTCTCTTATGATAACCATTTGAAAAAAAAAAAACATTTTTAATATGGTTAAGTGTGGACATCTTGAAATTTGCACCAAATGTAATTTTATAGTTGTTGACATGGAAGTCACGAAATTATTCCTTTATCCTAAGATATGCATAGTAACATATAACTACCTCAATCTCAATGGTCCTAAAATTGTTCCCCAAGATCAAAAGAAGATTATTATATTAAGAGAAACTGTAACTATCCCCTATATTAAAAACATCCCTAGTGGTCATATCATTGTTCGCCAAGATAAAAAGAAGATTATTATATTAAGAGAAACGATAACTATCCCTTATATTAAAAAAATCGCTAATTTTAGTATTGGCTAGAGTGGAATTAGACTCACACTTATTATGTCTTCATAAATTAGGATCATGCTAAGAATTTGCACTTTAATGAAGTACCTTCTAATTAAGGAATTAATGTTGGTACAATATTATCTTCTTCATCAGGTAAATATAGTCAATACTCTTTTGTTTGAATTTCTCATGTAATAATACTATTTCATAAGTTGAATCCCTTTGTTTAGGTTTAGATCAACCTTTGTGTGAAATTTTCAATCTGAAAACTATACAGTTGCAGTGATAGATTTATTCCTCCTACTTATTATTTCAATAAGTTATTTTTCAGAAATATTTTGGCAAATATCGAAATAAATACTACTGCAACATTCAAAAATACATATGCAGAGAAATAAACAGTAAAGGACATAAGCACCGGAATTAATCACATGTACACAGTTATTTTTGGACAATTGTCCCTGGAAAAACCCAATGTGGGAAAACTGGTGTAGCAGATGAGGGTTTTATTAATTCTTCAGAAAATGATATCTTTACAGGGAAATAAAATGGCAAATAAAATCTGAAACACCTGAGACTGAATTTCCAGCTCCCTCAGACAATTCTCTGACACCCTGATCAACCTCTGCTGGCTCTTATGCCTGTCTGCGTGTTTCTCTGAGCAGTCCCAGCGCTGGAATGCATAAGTATATGTAGGGACTGCGTGGGTTCTCTGCACTGCAACCTCAAGCTGCCTCCAATGGCCCACTGCTGCCTTCTGTCCCTGATCTCAATCACTACTGACTCCCTCCTCCTTCTGCTTCTGCAAACATTTCGCCCTGCAACTCTCCCACTAAAATTGAATTTTATTACTTCATAATCGATCTCCTTCGGGTATTGAGTGTATGCCCGACTTATTTTCCAAATGTCCCTCAAGCCTTCTTTTATAATCTTCTCGTTGGAGAACCAACGACCCATATTAGAAGATTAATCAATGGCTAAGATTAAAACTTGACTTAATCCATGTTTTCTAGAAAATTCACACTCTCACTTATTAATACCCTTTAATTATTTCATTTCACTAAGTTTAGACTTAGGGTCTTCATTAAAATATTATTTTAATAATTCATGAACCGAGTGGAATTTCCACAAATGATTTCTAGTTTCTTTGGAATGTTGTTGTCCAAGCCTCCCTGCAAATTTTGAGACTTGGAACACTTCCGGATGTTACAAAAATCAACACTCCCTCTTAGTGAGGAAGGTGTTCCAACAATATTCTTGTTACATGTTGCTCAGCTTTTGAAGCACCCTCTGTGTTTTTGATCTCTGGACATTGCCCCTCATCTGTTGCATTGCTGCCCTCTGTACTGCTAACTTTGACACTGCCACTGTCACTGTTGCATCTATACCACAACTCTCTTTGAATGCTGATTGTATCCATTCCTACTACTGGAAGGGATTTTCCATCATCCCCATATTCTCTCTGAAGTAGACAAACTTAGTCTTCCCTAGAGCTTTCGGGAGGATGTTTGCCATCTATTCTCTTGTTGGAGTGTACTGCAACTAAACAATTCCACGTTGTACATAGTCCCTGATGAAGTGACACTTGATGTCAATATGTTTTGACCTGTCATGAAACATAGGATTTTCAGAGAGCTTGATGCAACTCTGATTAGTGCATAAGCTATTGGTTGCTTCCATTTTCTCCATGAGTAGGTTCACTAACAGTTTTCGAAGCCATATGGCCTCACACGACGCTGTGTTGGATGCCATATACTCTACTTCTGCTGAGCTCGGTGCTACGGACTTTTGTTTCCTGTTGCACCAGGAAGTCATTCCTGATCCTAGATAGAAACAATACCCACTGGTACTCTTCCAATCTACTGAACTTGATCTGAAATTGTGAGAACAAACTATTTGTCATACAGAGATTGACTGTAGGGGCATTCACCAGATCTTTCACCTTTCAAAGAAAGGATGAATACGGAGGCTACCTGGCCCTTCTACAGACTCTGCCTAAAGAAATAAAATGTAATCACTGAGATCCAATCAATGAAATTATTTTTTTTAACTGCAAAGTATTCATTGATCCAACTTTAATGTGTGAATAGGCAAGTATACATATTCTGCAAATGAAGTATAATGGTTTGAAGATGAACTAACAAGTTTTGTTCTCTGTTTAAACCTGCTTGGGAAAAGTTTGCTTATAAAAATTTACTGTTTAAAAGAGCAGAATCTGAAAATATGTAGCAAAATTATACAGTATGATAGCAAATAATTTTTTAAGCGGTTCACCCCTCTCTTGGGCTACCTCCGCTGGATCAAGCCTCCCAAAATGGGCTTGTCCTCTTTGATTAAATTTCTCAAAATGTGAATAAAACTGTATAGAAGCCTCAAAGGGAAAAATACAATGCAAATTAAGATTCAGAAGGCTGTAATCAGTATAAAATGACTACAAAATCACCTCCATTGGATGAAGGTAGTCCAAAACAGCTCTTCTTCCCTTAGGCCCTGGTGGCTCCACGACCAAAAACGATGGTAAATTCTCTGTTATAGTGCCTTGATGGCTCTGAAAACACTCCCAACAGCTTTAGAATGCCTTCTACACCCAAAATCAAAAAAAATTTCGTCCAAAAAGGAATTTCCTAGCCAAAGTTATGGCTCATTTACTCCAACTGCGAGTTGGCCTAAAAAAACTCCAGTTAAATCTGGGGAAGCTCCAGATAACCCCGACAAAATAGGGGCGGCCGCTAAAAATGGCACTCCGCCAGTCATGGGGGCTGAAGAAATGGGCCACGTGACCCTAACCGTCGGAGTTGGTTTATAAAACATTGAGTTAAATCGGCATTGAATAAAGTTTATAACAAAATGTATTGAATGTGGTCTGCCCCGGGCGCATGTCCACGGGACCACATCCCACACAAAATATGACATTTAAATAAAATTCGCGCCCACAATTTAAACAAGTCATATCAACGGCCCAACGGTTAAATCATTCCGCTTGCATGGCCGCAACCCGTGTTCAATTCCTGCCGCCTTCAAAAATACTTTTAAACGCCCATTTCCCATCCGCCTTGGGGCCACGTGGCGGCCTCCGGGCTGGCCACGTGGCGCCCTGTAATTGGTTGCGCCCAGAATATTCTCCAAAATATTCTGTAGAATATTCCACAGAATATTCTCAAAATATTCTGTGGAATATTCTTTTTTAAATAAAAATATTTTTGATAAAGTCCATTTTGGCATTTTTTTAATTGAAATTGGCGGATCTTTAAAAATGAATATCTTCTTCATACGGCAACGGATTTGAGTGCCATTCACGGTGTTGGGATCGTATCGCCGAGCTCTTTCCAGTCGATCTATTTTGGAGCAATTCTGAGCACTTTCATTTTTTAGCCTTTTTCCATGGCTTGGACTTGAGCTCTTGATCACACCTCCCAAATGAGAAGCTTTTGGACCCCAAAAGCTCACTGAAATGCTGAGCCGAACTGTAGTACAGAAAATGAGAGAATAACAACATCCTCTTCTCTTCAGCCTTCAAAAATTTTCCTGAATTGCCAACTGTTCACATGGCGAATTTGCTGAATGAGCCATGTACTTGTGCCGAATCTCGACCAAGTTTTCTCGCCACACCAATCTGCCATACTGAAACCAGCAATGACAATTGCTGAAATTTGTGCCCTCTTTGCTTGCATGCCTTTCCAGCTCATGGAATCTTGCACTGCTTTACACTAACACTTCGTTCTCTGCACCAAACGACACCAAAAGCATCTTGTGCAACATATGACATCAACAACCAGTTGACAATGAAATGTGCTATACAAATGACACACAAACTCTGTAACAAGTGTGCACACAACCGACACAAGTCGATAAACAACAAGATACATCTTGAAAAACATATGTGTATGTATCATGTACAATGAACTATATACAGTTCGCTAATTACACATACAACCTCTATGTACATGTGCAACTTCAACTCTTCTTTTCAAATACCAACAAGTACATCATCCCAAAAACATGTGGGTGAACAAGAGCTGAACCAAAAGATATTGCTGCAACATAAGTGAGTATCATACTCATCTTTTACACCTCCATGGCGAAATTTTGCAACAACAAAGAAATTCCTTCAACTGAAACTTTTTATACATGCAATCTTGCATCAACTTTTCAACTAAAATACATGCATACCAATCTGAAATTTTCACGTACAAACTGAGTATGACTTACTGCATTAAGAAGTTACTCCACCTCCTACCAAGCCACCTCCATGGCGTCTTTTTCTGCAACTGCAATTCTTCATGTGAATCTTCCATTTCCACATCGATAATGGACTCCATAGGTCCACTTGCGCCAAACTGTTTGTCCCTTAGTTGCATGCGCTTTGGACGATTTGTTGGATGCAAAGTCCAACAATGAAAGACATCATGTCCCTTCCTTTGACAAACTGAGCAACTCTTAAGCACTTTATGAGAAAGTTCTCTTTGCTTCTTCTGCTTCCTTTGTGCTTTCTTTTTCAACCAGCATCTTGAAGCAACATGGTTAACTCCACCACAAAATGTGCAACAAAATTTTCTTTCATTTGAACAAGAAAAATTATCATTCTTTGTTGAAACATAACCAAATTGATCATGTGAATGATTATACCTCTTTTGCTACAATGAAGGCTTCAAACAATGGTAAGGAATATTGCCATCATGACATTGAGAACTTGGGACAAAGGTTCTCTTTAAATTTGCATCACATTCTTGAATGCATGTGCTCAAAGCTTCGCCATTAAGCTGCTCATAGCCAAGACCCATATTCTTGGGATGCTCCACAACACAAATAGGCTCAAAAATGCCTTGTGCATGCTTACCCAAACCTTTGCCTTCTTGATAGCCCATTTTCAACATTAATTTGGACCCAATACCTCTTGTATGTTTTTCAAAAGAACCTACATACTTTTCAATGGAGGAACTTGAAGACAAGCTGGAACGATTATCCTCTTCCTCAAGAATTTTCTTGGACAAAGCTTCTTGAGCCTGAAGAAGCTGCTCCATATCATGCAGTCTTTGAAGAATGGCTTATTTCTCTTCCTGCATAGCTAGCAACTGTGCATGAAGCTTAACACTTTCTCTTTGATCCTCAAGGAGAATCTGCACCATGTCCTCCACTTTAAAAAACTCATTCTTCATGTCATCATTGAAGAATCTCGTGAAGGAGGAAACTTCAATTGTAGAAGAAGATGACATTATTTAAATGTTCAAACAACTAAATAAACAGTAAATCTCTTATACTGTTTAAAAACCTTTTTCACAATAAGGAATGCTCAACCTGAGCTCTGATACCAACCTGATCTGAAATTGTGAGAACAAACTATTTCTCATACAGAGATTGACTGTAGGGGCATTCACCGGATCTTTCACCTTTCAAAGAAAGGATGAATCCGGAGGCTACCTGGCCCTTCTACAGACTCTGCCTAAAGAAATAAAATGTAATCACTGAGATCCGATCAATGAAAGTATTTGTTTTAACTGAAAAGTATTCATTGATCCAACTTTAATGTGTGAATAGGCAAGTATACATATTCTGCAAATGAAGTGTAGAGGTTTGATGATGAACTGATAAATTTTGTTCTCTGTTTAAACCTGCTTGGGAAAAGTTTGCTTATAAAAATTTACTGTTTATAGGAGCAGAATCTGAAAATATGCAGCAAAATTATACAGTATGACAACAAATAATTGTTTAAGCGGTTCACCCCTCTCTTGGGCTACCTCTGCTGGATCAAGCCTCCCAAAATGGGCTTGTCCTCTTTGATTAAATTGCTCAAAATGTGAATAAAACTGTATAGAAGCCTCAAAGGGAAAAATAAACTGCAAATTAAGATTCAGAAAGCTATATTCAGTATAAAATGACTACAAAATCACCTCCATTGGATGAAGGTAGTCCAAAACAGCTCTTCTTCCCTTAGGCCCTAGTGGCTCCACGACCAAAAACGCTGGTAAATTCTCTGTTAGAGTGCCCTGATGGCTCTGAAAACACTCCCAACAGCTTCAGAATGCCTTCTACACCCAAAATCAAAAAAAAATTCGTCCAAAAAGGACTTTCCTAGCCAAAGTTATGGCTCATTTACTCCAACTGCTAGTTGGCCTAAAAAAACTCCAGTTAAATCTGGGGAAGCTCCAGATAACCCCGACAAAATAGGGGCGGCCGCTAAAAATGGCACTCCGCCAGTCGTGGGGGCTAAAGAAACGGGCCACGTGACCCTAACCGTCAGAGTTGGTTTATAAAACATTGAGTTAAATCGGCGTTGAATAAAGTTTATAACAAAATGTATTGAATGTGGTCCGCCCCGGGCGCATGTCCACGGGACCACGTCCCACACAAGATATGACATTTAAATAAAATTCGCGCCCAAAATTTAAACTAGTCATATCAACGGTCCAATGGTTAAATCATTCTTCTTGCATGGCCGCAACCCATGTTCAATTCCTGCCGCCTTCAAAAATACTTTTAAACGCCCATTTCCCATCCGCCTTGGGGCCACGTGGCGGCCTCCGGGCTGGCCACGTGGCGCCCTGTAATTCGTTGCGCCCAGAATATTCTGTGGAATATTCCACGAAATATTTCCAGAATATTCTGTGGAATATTCTTTTTTAAATAAAAATATTTTTGATAAAGTCCATTTTGGCATTTTTTAAATTAAAATTGGCGGATCTTTAAAACTGAATATCTTCTTCATATGGCAACAGATTTGAGTGCCGTTCACGGCGTTGGGATCGTATCGCCAAGATCTTTCCAGTCGATCTATTTTGGAGCAATTATGAGCACTTTCATTTTTTAGCCTTTTTCCATGGCTTGGACTTGAGCTCCTGATCAGAACTTCCAGCCCAATCTGCATCGGTGAAACCACTCAACCTAACATCATTGCTATGGGTGTACTTCAATACAAGATCAACTGTTCCTTGAAGGTACCCGAGAACATGCTTGGCTGCTGCCCAATGAGCCCTCTTCGGTTCCACCATGAGCTGACTGAGGGTATTTACAACATAATAGATGTTTGGCCTTGTATTTACTGGATACATCAATGACCCTATGAGCTGGCTATATAGCATAGGATCACCCTCATCATCTTCGGATGTGTTGATTTTATTCCAATTGGTTATCATTGGATTTTTCATGGGTATACAATCCTCCATCTGAAAACTCTTCGTAATATTTGTAGTGTATCTCCCTTGACCAAGAAACATCTCCCCATTCTGCTGCCAAACCTCCAACACCAGAAAATAGTGCATCTGTCCTAGATCATTCATGTCAAATTCTTCAGCCAAATTCTTCTTGCAGTCTGTGATGAGCCTTGATGATCCTGTCAAGAATAGATCATCTACATACAAAACCAATATCAATGGATCACTCCCTACTCTTAGATAGTAGAGGTTAGGACTTGCGTCACTCTTGACGAATCCCGTCTTCTGTAGGTAGTTTTCATTTCAACCATACCAGGCTCTAGGAGCTTTCTTCAGTCCATATAACACTTTCTTCAATCTACACACATGAGTCTTCTGATCATGTGTCTCAAAGCCCTCTGGTTTTTCTATATACACCTCTTCCTCTATCACCTCTTTCAAGAATGTCGTCTTGACATCCATCTAGTGAATTTCCCATCCCATCTGTGCAGTAAGGGATATCACAGATCTGATAGAGGTGTACCTGGATACTAGGGCGAAGGTTTCTTCATAATCAATTCCTTCCTTCTAAGCATACCCCTTAACCAAAAACCTGGCTTTAAATTTCTCGATGCTGCCATCTGCAACATACTTGATCTTGTAGATCCACCTGGATCCTACAATTGATCTCTCCTAAGGTCTAGGGAGAAATTCCCAGACATCATTCGTCATGATGGAACTATACTCTTCCACCATTGAATCAACCCACACCTGGTGCTGAGCTTCTTCCTAAAAAATGGAAGGTTCTCTGACTTGAGCAACCAAGGCTTGATCCCTCTCAGGTTGCTTATGCTGTCTCTTCTCATTTTGGGGAATTATGACAAAGTCCTCTGCATCCTTCAGAATCTGTCGAAGTTCCCTACTCATTCTCCCACTAGTAGTGGGTGGATTTACTGGCTCTCCCTCTTGCAAATCCTCAAGAGATATGTCCCTTGGATCCCTATGCCTTAGAGAGGCAACTAAATCTTCTGTTGGTGGTTGTTGGGGCTGTACCAGAGGCTCTTCCTCAGACTGCATAGAAGAATGAAACTCACGAGATCTTCTGAAGGCCTTCTCCTCCATGAACTTCACATCCCTTCGCAACATGACTTTCCTACTCTCAGGAATGTAGATGCGATATGCCTTTGCATTCTCGTTGTATCCTACCAGATACCCTTTTTCTGCAGTCATCTCCAACTTCTTCCTTTTTTCACTGGGCACATGACAGTAAGATGTACTGCCGAAGATCCTAAAGTGACTCACTTCAAGCTTACTGCCAGTGAAGACACTTTCTAGCGTGATCTTTCCTAGTGCAACATGAGGATTCCTGTCCTGAATGTAGACATCTGAATTACATGCTTCAGCCCACAAGAATTTGGGCATGTCTTAGTCATACAACATAGCTCTTGTTGCTTCAAAAATAGTCCTGTTTTTCCTTTCTGCCACACCATTCTGCTCTGGATTGTATGGAGTTGTCCACTCCCTTTTGATGCCTTCCCTTGCACAGAATCCACTGAAATCTTTATCTATGCATTCACCACCATTATTTTATCGCAATATCTTGATCTGCTTCCCTGTCAGATTTTCAACTAGGGCCTTAAACTCTTTGAACCGGCTAAAGACTTCATCCTTGGTCTTCAAAAATTAGATCCAAGTTTTCTTGGAGTGGTCATCAATGAAGGTGACGAAGTGCTCGACACCACTAAGAGCTCTAGTGGACATCAATCCACAGATTTCTGAGTGTATCAAGTACAATACACCCTTGACCCTATTTTTTCTTCTCTGATACATTGCCTTGGCATATTTTCCCAATACGCACCCCTTGAAGACATCGCCTCGTTTAGTGTTAAACTCTGGAACACCTGTGATAGTATTCTAGAGATTTCTCAACGTCGCATGATGAAAATGCCCCATTCTTCTATGCCATAGCTCATTCAGGTCCATTTCATCTGCGCTGCCGACTAGTGCCATTAGAGACTCAAGCTGCAACTTGTAAATTTTGTTGCTTCTTACCCCGATATCTGCCTTCTTCTTCCAACTAGGGTGTTTGAAGTAGACTCTATTGCCAATAAACTAGACGTCATAACCTCGGTTTAAAGCTGAGACATTGAGAGCAAGTTCATCCCCCAACGCAGCACATGCAGTACATTAGTGGCCCGGATCCTATTTCCAGCCTCGGTCTGAAAAACCACGGTACCTATCCCAATAGGAGTGCATTTTTCTTTATTTCCCATGGTTATTTTGAAATTCATCTACTCTTCTTGGTAGTCGAAAAAAAATTCCCGTACTCTAGTCATGTGAGCGGAAGCTCCACTGTCAATATACCATACATCAGAAGAAGCGATGCTTGATATGCAAGCAAATTCTTCCTCAATTCTGGATGCCAAAACATATACATCATGATCCATCTGTTCTATCATGCTTCTTTCCATTCCCGGAGAACTGCGTGAACCCTTCTGCGTTGCTACTGCAATAGTAGAATTCTGTTCACTAGTCAATTCTCTCTTCCTATTACTCATCTCTGGCTCTGATACCATGTGAAATTTTCAATCTGAAAAATATACAGTTGTAGTGATAGATTTATTCCTCCTACTTATTATTTCAATAAGTTATTTTTTAGAAATCTTCTGGAAAATATCGAAATACATACTACTGCAACATTCACCAATACAGATGCAAAGAAATAAACAGTAAAGGACATAAGCACCAAAATTAATCACATGTACACAACTATTTTTGGACAATTGTCTCCGGAAAAACACAATGCGGGAAAACCGATGCAACAAATGAGGGTTTATTAATTCTTCAGCAAATGATATATTTACAAGGAAATATAATGGTAGATAAAATCTGAAACAACTGAGACTGAATTTCCAGCTCCATGGGA